>BQNB010091911.1:0-26750 GCA_026074375.1 Tanacetum coccineum | reverse complement strand
AATTCGCTCAATTGCTCGGTCGTGACGAGTATTCTATCATAAGCTTGGCAAGGATACACATCTCCACCACTAAAGCCAAGGAGTAACAAGTTTATAAAGGTAAATATGGGTTTTTGTATGGAAAGGCGTACGGTTTGATCATTCTACAATCTTTCACCAGAAGTACCACTCCAACAAGGCAGCTGAAGCACACATACACACCCGAAACGTCGGGATATACATGTGTGTTCGATCACATCCCCATTCGAATTTAACCAACGGTTAAGATGAAGAATGATATAGGGCAGGAACCTTCTAACTTTCACCAAAAGTCGTAAACCAACGAGGCAGCTAAGACATGCATACATGGCCGTAACAACGGAATAGACATGCACGCTCGAACAAGTCCTCATTCGCGTAAAACCAGCGGCTAATCATCAGGTGAGAGGGAAGTAAATTGTTGTTAAATAAAAATCAAGAAACAAATAGATTAAGACTTAAGTTACAAGTTGCTAGACACTTATTTCCCGACCGTTACCATGATTAAGACACAACTATTTACAACGTCTTGATCATAGATCAAAAACAACAACCTAAGTTGGCGTTCCCGTAACGGTCAACTTCCCAATCTTCCCAAAACTTTACATACTCTACAAGGCAAGTGGCGATATCTTCCACTTTGTACAATACTCTACATCATTGATTTTTAGACGTATCAACGAATAATCGATCCTTCGTATAATTCCTTCGGTAATGCTTTTTGCGAAACGATTATCTTCAAACTTTCCTTCTCTTTTTTTTGCGAATTTTCTAATTTTTTCGAATTTTTTTTTAATAATACTTCAAATCTCGGTGTAGTTTCACCATCTTCACCATCATAATAATTCCGGATAATTCCTTCGGTAATTTCTTCGTTCTTCGGTTTCACCAATAATTGTGACGGTAGTAAAATCACATGAGCTTTGACTACTAATATACATTCCCATTTGCAATGTGCAAATTTCCAACCGCACCAAAGATAGAAAATGACACAAGACTCGGGAAATACAAACTTTACACTTTAAGCAACTAGCAACCGTAAATTAAACTTTAATCTAACAGGGTAGGTTAAGGTGTAAGGGTGTAACGAAACAAATAGTTGGTGTAAATTCCTAAAGGATTGGCTCTACGGGTTGTTCTAGTGGATCATCACTCTAAAGATGAGAGTGGAAGGGTTTAACGGGAGGTTAACTAACCGGTGTAGTTAGTTAATAAACAACATGTATAGGCGATTTGGTTGTAATCCTAAGATTTACCAATTTAAACAAGTTACTCCAATTAAATCCATAATACTCATTATTGTGGTCTCGAATAGATATACCAAGCCAAGTTCTAAAGTCTACAAAATCACCGGCACACTCATATTTTGTGGAATTTGGGTAAACATTTGGAAACGGAAAGGTTAAATCCTCACAATATCTAACAAGGGTTATTGTGTGCGGGTTATGTAACATGTAATTTCACAAAAGTATGCTTGAAATTTTTTTAAATTTGAGCATAATTTAAGCTTTTTATTGTGAAAAATAGGACAAGTAATCATTCTAATTCCATCCCCCCACTTGAATTATACAACGTCCTCGTTGTATATATAAAACATTAAATGCGGGAATTTAAAAAGAATTAGAATGAGAACCTCCCCTGATTTTTGCTCGGTAGATTCTCCAATTTGTGTTTATAAGCAAGATTTTGTGTTGAACAACCGTCTTGAGGTTTCAAGACTCCAACACTTCAAGATTTCCAGATTCGTAAATTCCACCAATATTCGTCGATATTTCCTTCACGAGGTCCTGCGTAAAATATAGGAAAAATAGGTGCATTCTTATCTTGGTACATACGGTTAATTTAAACTAAACTAAAACAAACTAAATACGGGTCAGTCTGTGGATACAGCGTATCAAGATAATGAATAAGGCGTATTCGCATAACTGACAATAATGTTTTTTTTAAGTGCATAAAAAGTAAAGACGGATAACGTCCAGACATTCAATACGCCGTATGGGGTGGAACGGATACGCCGTATTGAAGTTTGGGAAGACAGACTCGATAACAAAATTAAATAACATTCCGGGTTGTCTCCAGGGAAGCACTTTTGTTTACAACGAAGTCTTTAAGTTAGACTTTTCTTCATCTTCTTTTTTACCCCTTGGTGCACGTCACCTTCCATCCTTCGTCCTTTTTCTTAAAAATATCTTGGTAGATTATGGACAAATTATCTTCGTTTCTTTCCCAAATATCATATTCATAACTTCTAATAGCGATATATTCTTCGTTGGGTCCAAGTGAGTACTGAATAGCTTCAAACTTTTCTGCTTTGAACCTTTTTTTGTTAGGTTGCTCATCAGTAGCACTAGATGTATTGCTATATTTGCGCTTTGTCTGACTTTGTTCTTCTTCCTTTTCGGTTCCGCTCTTTTCATGTGTTTTTAGATTAGGTATAAAATTGTTACTACTAAAGATGCTATTATCTATTCGTCTCTTATTTCAATTCCTATTCATCCAAGCATGGAATAATACCTTTTTAGTTCTTCCATCAATTTTCATATGCTTATCAAATGATGAATTTACTCATGATAAAAATTCAAGCGGATCAATTCCATAGTTGTCTCCTTCATCCAACATTTCATCTTCTCCATCGTATGAATCCGGATAAAATTTACAGAAAAAATTCTCAACAAATTCTTCCCATACCGCAATTTTTCCTTCCCCCTCATCTATCCACCATTGCCATGCTTCGTCAGTAAGTGAGAGAGGAAAGATCTTCATTCGTAGTTGATGGGAATCCGTACCAGGAACGCGAATTAAATCAACAATTTCGAGTACCTTAGCGATGTGGTCAATAACGTCTTCGTCAATCCATCCGTGGTATGTATTCTTTTGTAATTCCTCCAAAAATTCTTTGCTGAGATTAACTTTTATATCGTTACTAATGATGGAAAGATATGATTCAGATTGAGCTTTTTCCATGCTTTTATTTAGAATTGCTTCAGCCATGACTTTTGTGGTTCCTTCTTCAATCAACTAGCTCTGATAAGTTCTTCCTGTAACAAGGGTAAAAATATCAGCAGGATTTGCTCTGAAGAAAGGTAAAAAAATTTGGCACGAAAATCAATTATTTTAGTTTCTGTTCCAGACAATCGATACGCCGTATCCAATGGAAGTGGATACGCCGTATTAATCAGTTGGATTGAATACGCTGTATTGGACAGAGAACTGGATACGCCGTATCCAGTGGAAGTGGATACGCCGTATTCAACTGTCGACCAGAACAGTGTATTCAAGAAAAACAATTAAATACGCAAACAATTAAACACACAAATATATACAAGCAAACAATTAAAGACAAATATACAAAATATACAAGAATATACACTAATCTAAATTATACTAATCCTAAGGGTTAGATCTAATCTAATGTTAAAAACCAAAATATCAAAATAAAAATCAAGATTAATTTTCACTCCCCGGCAACGGCGCCAAAAACTTGATGTGTCATTGTGTGGTGTATATTTTATTGTTTCAAGTTTTAAATTTATATTTTGCCGACTCAACCAAAAACAACACTTTAACGGGCAGTGTACCCGATCGGTAGTAGTTTCGTGGTAAGTAGGGTGTCGATCACTGAGAGCGAGGTTAAATCTATCAATTTAATTAATATCTTGGTTATCTAATCTATGTTAATTCTATGTTAAACCTATGTCAGTCTAAATCCTAATTCTATAGGAAAAGCGGGGTTTTTAGCTTGAGAGACTGGCACAGTTTGGTTGGTGACTACAATCAACTCAAGACACTGTTACCCACGCAAGCTGATAGACAAAAGATAAAAGAGCGGTCAAACCTTATATAAAAAAACTATATTAACCATTATTAATCCGATTAGAACGTTGGTTTGTTTATTAAGTGCAATGATTTCTTCTCTCGAGGTGGCATATCATTCTTAAGACTTAGGCGTTACATCATCCTAAGACCTAGACACATTAATTCTGTCATAATTAAAGCATCCGCATAAAGCATCCTTATTTGCTGATTATAATCTATCTTAGGGATTAAAGCAATGGTGATCTTGTTAAACCCTAGCTCATAGAGACTTTACCCACTTACCGCTTAATGGCAATCTATACACTAGTAGTCCACTTGTCCAACTATCCAATGGAATCAGAACGTTATTTGTTGAATTATCTAGGTCACCTGCTAGTCAACACGATCAATAAACCATCGGCAATATCCAATTAACTAGTTAAGCCTGAAGCGTATCCTAAACACAGACTTAGAAGGACAATACTTGTGTAACTATTATTCTAGATGTATAAATTACTATATGGAGAGCTATACCGGACTCTAGAAACGCTTGGTCCACTTTGCTATATCCAATTGAATGATAGGTCGCATACAAAAGCACGTAAACAAGTATAAATTGATAAACATAAACAAGCACTCAACGATAAATCAAATCGATATAAACAAATACCAAACATTCAGATCTTCATAATAATGGCTAATACTCGAAAGTATTAACCTTCAACGGATTTAGGATCACATTAAGGCTTTTGCAGGTTTGAATAATTCGTCTCCTATTTTTAGCCATATTATGTCGATCATTACTCCTTATGCTAATAGGAAGACTACGAGGTGTGTTATTGCTAAGCTGGTTCTTGCTGCGTCGGTTTATTTTATTTGGCAAGAACGTAATGGGCGTCTTTTCAAGAACAACAAGAGGACGGTGAAACAAGTTCTTGATTCTATATTCTCTTCGGTTCGCCTCAAGCTTCTTTCTAGATGTTTTAAGAAGTCCAAGGATGGTATGGAATTTGCTCATCAATGGAGCTTGCCGGATTCATGTTTTAGTCGTTAACGAGGCTGTTTTGGTTTTGTTTATGTAGCATTAGGTGGTTTTTTTACATTTGATGTTATTTAAGTTAGGATCACATATGGCATGTCATATGTGGTAGTGGTAGTTCAAGTTTGGGCTTGATGTTAATGTGGTACTCAGCCACATTCCATTGTACTTATTGGATATTTTTTTAGTGTTAATATATTTTACCGGGGTTGAGTCCCCTTTACAAAAAAAAGCTCTAGAGTGCGCGCCTTTTGCCAAGTTTCACCAATTACTCCATAATTACTGCAATTCTCAAATATAAACGATTAATTAACAATTCTTTGCAATAACTATACAAAATGGGTTAATAACATGGGATAAATGATGCTATAAAATAGACGTTATTTGATGTCATCACGTAGTTGTGTATATTAAGTAGATTGTGGTGATCATTGTAAGTGTAGTTAGATCGGGGTGATCTTAGTAAGTAGTGTTAGATTGGTGTGATCAAGATAGTGTTTAGTTGAAGTGAAGTTGTAAAGAGAAGTATATAAAGGTTGTAAAGAAGTTGTGAAGTAAAGAAAAAGTTGTGTGGTGAAGTGAAGTAGTGAATTGTCGCGAGTTAGTGTGGTTAGTTGTGATAGATTGGTTCTACCTAGGATTAGAACTCGACATTTCGCTTAGTGTCGGAAATTGGTTTAAGCTAAGCTGTGTACGGTTTTCTCTGCCTAAAGGGAGCATGTTGACATAGTGAAGAAAACTCTCGAGTTTGGTGCTCGAGGAGTGAAGTAGGGCAAAGAGGTGCTTATTGGGTAGGAACCTTCTAACTTTCACCAAAAGTCATAAACCAACGAGGTAGCTAAGACATGCATACATGGCCGTAACGACGGAATAGATATGCACGCTCGAACAAGTCCTCATTCGCATAAAACCAGCGGCTAATCATCAGGTGAGAGGGAAGTAAATTATTGTTAAATAAAAATCAGAAATAATGTAATAAAACCGCATTTTTAAAATTTGAGTTTTTCATTTCAAAATATTAATTTTGAAATTAACCTTTGGTATATGAAAATAATTTAAAAATAAAAACCTTAAGTTATGGATTTTTGAAAGATTGGGTCTATTGGTATTAATGGATTTAAATTAAAAAAAAAAGATTTTTTTTTAGTAGATAAGCATTAGAAATTTGGAAGTAATTATTGTGTATATCTAAAAAGGGTAAATTTGACTTAGTTTATGCCATAATTAAGGAAATAGAGTGTAAATACTTTGGAAACAAGCGTGTTGTAATTGTCTGCAAATATTAATTGGTGATTATCCCCTCAACCACTATAATTACACACGTCCCCAACTTCTCTCCATCCAGTATTCACTTAAATTGCTCTGTCAAATGATCCTCCATTGTTGTTTTGAGATTTTAGATTAGTAAGTTTTAATCATTGCGGGTCGATCCTAGTAATAAAGTTCTTCTTCTATTTGGTGTTTGAATTTCTCCCAGTGATCACTTGGTGTCATTTTCTTCATCTAGTAAGGTTCAGCATATTAATTTTTATGTTTTTGATCATAATTAATAAGAACAAGAACATTAGAACATGAAATTGATTGGGTTTTTCTTAATTAAAAACTAGGCAGAATTTTGGGTTGTGTTCAACAGATCATAACTCAATAATAAAAATAGATTTTATTATGTTTCTGGAGTCTAAATGGTAGCAAAACGAATATACTTTCTGAAAAATCCGGCCTCAAGTCAATTGGAGGTAGGGAAGGTCAGTTTTTCGAAATATTTACAAGAGAAAGTGTAGTTTGGAATCAACTCCGAAAATAAATTTTACTTTTAGGGTTTGTAATTTTAATAAATATCACCAAAAGATTGAGGGGTGGCTTAATATTTTTGAATATGTTAAACTAAATAATATGTGTGACCTCTGTGATTTTTCTTATAATTAATTAAGGGGTTTAACTTGGTCAAATAGACGTAAACTTTTCATAAGTTTCTGCCCAGTCAGTTTTGGGACTGTTTTGATTAACAAGGGTCAAGGGACCACTTAAAATTCGAATTGATTAAATTTATTTTATGGGGACACATTAGACATATCATAGGTGACCTGTGATTTTTGGTTGAATTTTTAAAGATGTTTTGAATGAGTTTTTAAGTCAAGAAAGTCATGTTAATTTACCTAGAAAATTGTAAAGTTATTTAAGCATCATAGAATGATATAACCTTTGAAAATTTTTGAGAGGTCAATCGTAATTTAATAAAAGTAACATTATAAGTATATTCTTGTAGAGTTGGTGACCTTGGATTAATCTCCGTCTATTTGTGGTCTTTCATTCATTCAAATAAGGTACGGATTCTGAATACTTTGTATTCGTCTTTGAACTATCGGTACGGATATTCCGTCCTTTCAGTAAGGACATTCTTTCTTTTCATGATTCATCCCCAGAACTGCTATGCTTCCCCATTTTTATGTCTTTTGCCATGATCCTTTACATGTTTGATTTCAATACTTATTCTATTGCCCGAGCTATATATACGCATGACCATGATTTACATGACTTACCACCTAGTCATGGAGGTACCATGACCGTGACACATGAGGCACCTGTGTCACGACTCTTTCGCGTTGAGAGTGATTTCACGCGGCGTCCCTTTTCATGTTACCAGATTATATTTCATGTTTGGCCATTATTATTCAGGGGCGTATGGGTGCATCCTAGTTTACATGTTTACACGTTCATGGTGATTGGTTGGTGTGTGCTCTACATCCCATCACATTGGAGCTGATCCCTCCACCCATATTATTATAAGAGGTCACCCCTCTATTACATGTTGAGGCAGCCCCTCTATTATATGCATGTATTCACGACATTATTATTATGACATGTATGATTATATGAGCTCGTGGGCATCCCTTATCATTTATGTTTATACTATCCATGAAATTTCATGACATCTTTACTTTGTATTACCATGCTTTACATGTTTATTTCCTATTCTTCATTTATGTTTATACTATCCAGGTTTCCTCATGACACTTTTGATCTTTCCGCTACTTTGTATTTACTATCCAGGATTCATACTTATTAATTACATTGTTATTATATCCGTTCACTAAGCGTTATGCTCAGCCGTATTTTCTTTCTCTTTCTTATACGGCAGGTATCTAGAGGGAGATTGGGCATGAGAGAGTGTGTGCTTAGGAAGTGACCTATTTAGCTTCCTTTCTTTTTATCGCAGACACTTTGATGTGCTATACTATCTTGGACACATGTTTCGTCCTTTAGACTTCTTTTACGTTATTCATGTTGATCTCATAATTGGGAGCCGATGTTTGATTCCGGCTTTCCACCTTGTCCTATGTTATCATTTATGACTTTATGCCTTTATTATGCTTTGATATGACACCATGATTATGACGTTTCGGCCTCCTTTCCGGAGTGGGTCGTTACAATTATGGTATCAGAGCTAAAGGTTTCGACCTGTAGGCTCTAAAACTTGACCTGTGAGGATTGGGTAGACATTAGGTTCCTTCAGAATCGACGTTTATCTTCTGTCGCGTTTTGACCTTTTAACCGTTTAATCATTAAACCCTTTTTGCAAATGTCAGATGGTGAACACTCGTACCGATGCTGAACTCGCTGCGGCCGTTCAGGCAGCCGTGGATGCCATGCTCCCACAGATTCGCGAGCAGGTTCGCGAAGAGTACCGCACTGGTGCTGTAGCTTCGGGTAGTAATCCTCCACCAGTCACTATTCATACTTGGCTTGAGCGCTTCAATAAGCAGAAACCCCGTTCGTTCGAGAAGGCAGTAGCCCCTGTTGATGCTGAGAATTGGATCTCCCATATGGAGAAGATCTTCGACGTGATGGATTGTAATGATGCTTTTAAGACCAGATTGGTTGTGTATAAGTTCGAGGGTGACGCGTTGGCTTGGTGGAAGGCCTATAAAGAGGCCAAAAGAGGAGATGTGTGGGTCAACACTTTGACTTGGGCAGCTTTCAAGGAACTGTTCTTTCTTCAGTTATTCCCTCGAGCCGAGCAAGAGCGCTTGAAGAAAGAGTACCATTCCATCCGCCAAAGGGCGAATGAGAATAGTACTAAGTACATGAGCGTTTCCTCCGCCTAGTGGTTTGCTTGGACAGATCTGTGGTACTTGCAGAAGAGTCAGGCGGCAAGAACTTTTGTTGGGGGTGTCTTCATAAGTTTAATCATTGGCCTGTAATGTGTATACCAAGTTTTACAAACGTTTGCTCAGGTTGCGGATGCTGCACGCAACTTAGAAATCCTTCGTGACAGGGATGACTATGATAGGTCCGAACGTTCAGACAAGAGGTAAACCTTCAGTAATCAAATCTTTACGACCTTGTTTTATGTTTTACCTCCTTATCCTTATAATATGTACCGCTCAACTATTCTCCAGGCATAAGAGTGGAGACCGATATCAGTCGGCCACTCAGCAGAATAGTTACCGGGGTCATGATCAGAAAAATGACCGTCAGGGATCTGACAGGCAGGGCGGTGGTGGTAACTACCGTAACAACAATAACAACAAGTACTCTCGTGACAACAACAGGTCAAATCTAAATCGTTATCGTCTTTATCTGCTATATGATATGAATCTAACATCACGACATCGCGGTAACAGGGATTCATGTGTGCTGGTCCGCGTACCAAAGGAAGGGAATAGAGGTAGCAATCCACCGATCTACAACTAGGGTAAATCATTTGACAATAACATAGTTTATTCTCCTTATGTTCAAAGTTTAACATGTCTACGATCTATCTTGAATCAGGTTCCCAGCAGTCCAGGGTACCTTCCGAGGTTATACTCAACCCTTTGTTTGCACACATGTGGACGTAGACACCCAGGGAGTGTCGTCGTGTTGTGTCTGGTACCCCTTTGCTTCAAATGTCGGCAGGCTGGTCATCTATCAGCGGGACTGCAAGAAGAACACTCGGTGTGCTAGTTGTTGGTCATGCTGACAAGAAGCCAGACGCTTCAGGCCGTGTCTTTGCACTTACTCAGGATCAGGCCGCCAATACTTCAGGTACCATCACTGGTGCATTATTTATATTCGGACGTGCAGTGTTTGTTTTATTTGATACGGGTGCGACACATTCTGTGATATCTACCAAGTTTGCTTCATGTTTTACCTTAACACCTTTATTACTTGATCATTGTTTATGTATATCCACGCCCATGAACAGACTCCGCAAGTATTACCCATGTATATAGAGGACTTCCTCTTCTGTTTTAGTGACAAGAGTCGTTCAGTTAATGCACTTCACTTGGATATTTTGTGGAATTTGACAAATTTGGGTATAGACCTGCGTTAGACAGCATAAAACCAACGTCGTTAGATTTGACTGTCATTCCCATCTTGTTATATTCGGCGATTTCTGCTTGAATTTATTTATCATGGTTTCCTTACGGATAAGTCCTAATGATGTCATTTCGCTTTAAAAGCACGTACCTTACTATCGCCATCGGCTGTGAAGGTTTTTCTGGCTACCATTCATGACAAAGATTCTGTCGTTTCTTCTATCTCATGATCAAGCCATTTGTTTACGGAATTTTCAGGACGTATCCGAAAGAAATTCTAGGAATAAATACTGTATTCGCGATGTTGAGTTTAAAATTGGCTTATTCCCGAAGCTGGCCTATCTCAAAAGCTCCTTATCGCATGGCACCGATTTTTGAGTTAAAAGAGTTGAAGGACAGTTACAAGAGTTTTGTCTGGAGCGAGGTTTTTATTCTGCCCGAGTGTTTCGCCATGGGGTGCTACCTGGTTCTGTTTGTCAAGAGAAGGACGGTTAGATGAGATTATGTATCGACTACCTGTGATTTGAACAAGATTACCAATTGTAATCGTTATCCCCTTCACGTATCGATGATTTTTTGATCAGATTCAGGGCGCTCTCTAAAACCTTTTTCCATAGATTGATTTACGATTGGTTACCTTCCAGTTGCGAGTAAAGAGCAGGACATTTCCCAAGGACTGCTTTGCGCACACGTTATGGTCCATTTATGAATTCTTGGTTATGCTTTTGGTCTCACGAATGCTCCTGCTTGTATTTTGGACTTGATGATACCAAGTTTTATTGTATTCTTGGACAAGTTCGTCCATCGTGTTATTGATTGGATATTCTGGTCTTTGCTCTAAGTCTAAAGAGAAGAGAACCGAGGTGCATCTTAGCACTGTTTCTACAGATTTTTCGACAGGAGAAAATTATTTGCAAGTTTTCTAAGTGCGAATTTTGGTATTGAGTAAGGTGGCATTTCTGGGTCACAGTGTTTTCAGCAGATGTGGATATTACTATGGATCCGGCGATTAGGTTGGGCAAGCACCAAGTGGCCAAGACCGGACGTCTTGTGGACCGAAGTACGGAGTTTCTTGGATTAGCAGGTTATTACCGCAGATTCGTAGAGGGTTTCTCACGATTAGCCTTACCCTTAACCAAGCTTATGCGGAAAGGTGAGAAGTTTGTTGGAATGAAGAGATAGAAAAGAGCTTTAAAGGCTTAAGCAAAGTTTGGTTTCCTCGACATTTTACTCTTCCATCTAGTTCAGGTGGTATTTCAGGATTTAACAGTGTGGCTTCAAAGATAAAGGTCTTGGTTGTGTACTCATTGCAGCATGGGAAAGTGATTGCCTATGCCTCAGATAACTAAAGGCCATGAGGTGAACTTATCCTACTCATGATCTAGAGTTAGCAGCCGTTGTCTTTGCTCTCAAAATTTGGAGACACTATCTTTATGGCGAATCATGTGATATTTTTACCGATCATAAGAGTCTTAAATATATCTTCACGCAGCGAGAATTAAATATGAGACAAAGGCGTTGGTTGGAGTTATTTGAAGGATTATGACAACAACATTCAGTAACCATCGGGAGTAAAGCAAATGTGGTGGGCCTGAGCTTTGTGTAGGAAGTCGGGTATGATAGCCGGTATCAAAGTGGAAGAAGGGATTATTCGTTTTTGGGGGGGGGGGGGACCTTGAGCGTTTGGATATTGAGTTATGTGTTCGTGGATGAATGGTTTCTGGGCTAGTCTGAGGGCTTGAGCCTAACCTAATTTTCTTAGGACTTAAGGAAGCTCAGAAGAAGGATGACGGTGAAATTCTGGGCTAATTATTCAGTTATGATCAGCAGGAACGCAGTTTCGCGTTGTTGACGATGGCATTTTTTGGCAGGGTCACTAAATTATGCGTATCCAGAGGATTCCTACACTTCAGGTAGCCTTGATGATGAGGCTCATAGTTCTCCATTTTCGATCTCCAGGTTCGACGAAGAAGATGTACCTCGATTTCTCAAGCAACACTTTGGTGGAGTGGTATGAAGCGCGATTGGCTACGTGTTTGTGTTCCTAAAATGTTTAATATCGTTGCAGGTTGTTAAGATGGAAAACCATTGTGCAATTGGGTCTTTTGCAAACGTTAGAGATTCCTGTTTGTAGAAGTGGGATGATATAATCCATGGTTTTTGTTTTCGGATTACCACCGGACTAGAGGGGATGCACGATGAATTTCTGGTTGTGTAGATCGCTTGACTAAATCGGCACATTTTCTTCTATACGTATGAAGGATTACCCCGTTGTAAAATAGCAGAAATGTTTCCAACAAGAAATGTTCGAATTACACGGTACTCCATCTGCGATCGTGTCAGATAGGAAGTTCCACGTTCACGTCTCGGTTATGGAAAGGTTTTCAGAAGCTTGGGGAACCTGGCTCAAGTTTAGTACAGCTTTCATCCTAAGACCGACGGACAGTAGGAGCGTCAAGATTCAAACATTAGAGGATTTGTTCACGTTATATGTGCTTTTGACATGGCAGGAAATTGGGATGATATATATGTCTAGTGGTGTTTTCCTACAATTATAGTTGGCATGACGAGTCATTAAATGCGCTCCTTTCCGAGTTGTTGTATGGAGGAAATGTCGTGTGCTCCTATTTGTTGGGATCAGGTCGGTGATACCGTATTCTTGAGCGTCCGGAGATGATTGAGGTGACTAATGAAAATGGTATCGCCGTCGCCAAGGGATACAAAGCTTATGGAAGCTCAGACTCGTCAGAAGAGTTAACGCCGCACAGGACATCCTAGAGCGTTAAGTTCCAGCCAGGTGTACATGTTTTCTTGAAAGTATCAAACTTCACGTGGAGGTCAGGCGTTTTTAGGTATCAAGGGCAAGCTTAGTCCTCGTTTCATGGGACCGTTTGAGATTCTTTGAGCGAGTTGGTGAGGTTTCCTAAAATTTTTCATTTGGCGTTACATCCTCAGATTTCTCATTTTCACAATGTGTTTCATGTATCATTTACTCAAAGGTTACTAGTATCATCCTCTCTATTTGTCTCTTTATCACATTCGTTTCAGGATCCGTTGAGGATTTATCTTTCAACCGGGTAGAGCCTGAGTCTTATTCTGACCGTCAGGACAGAGGTCATTGAGAAACAAGTCGATACCTTTTGTCCAATATTCTTGGGAGGTATTAATCCGAGCGGGAAAGCCCCTTGCTTAGGAGACCGAGGAGTCTATCACGGACTTCTTATCCTCATTTTCTTCCATGATCTGGTATGTTCTTTTCAGGCGTATCATGGTTTCTAATTCGAGGATTGTGAATTTTCTTTTTAGGGGGGAAAGAGTTTGTAAAACCTAAAAAATCAATAAGTGTAAATGGACCAAAATGCCCCTAATGCAAGAATTTACATAAAAGATTAAATAAAAATTCATTTAAATGTTAGTAATTATGAAAAATTCAATATTTTGGCAATTTGAGATTTTTGTAGGATCAAAAAATTTTTATGTTATACATCCTGGATAATAATTAAAATTATATGTTATGTAGATAATGCGAATTATGTTATAATTAATCCTAATTATACATTATTATTAATATAAAATAATTAAAGATAAATACATAATAATTATGCAAATAATAAAATCTGATTTAATACTATTTGAAAGCCCATAGGACTCGGCCAAACTTGTTTATGTATATCTTTTTACATTTTCATTTGCTAAATCATTAAAAACAAAAAACCAAAAACCTAAAAAAATCAAGTGGCGGCACCAAAGAATTTTCCAGGACTTGTACGATTTTACTAAGATCATTTGAAGGCTAAGGAGTGTGGGAAAAATAGTGGGAAGCTTGGGGAGTGCTGGATTCGATTTTTGGTATTGTTTTGGGTTCGAAAATCACAACCGGGTTCATAAAATCATAAAATCATCAAGGGCCATCAAAGGTAATTTTATAACTCATATTTCATCATATTAATATGTTATATACCTGGGAAAAATGTTCATGCACTTTATTTTGATTTTATAAATTGAAACATATTCAAAACCCTAATTTAGAAATGAAAATGAAATCGGCATATAAAATAATTGTAAAATTTATTTTATATTTTTTTGAGGTTGTTCATACCTCATATAACTCAGAAAAATTGTTGGAATAATTTATAAATGATTCGAATAATTGTTGAAGATTTATTTGTGTTTACCGAATTCGAAAATAAGGGAAAAAGAACGAAACATGTTTAAAATGGAATTAGGGTTAGGCGTTTTGTTATTTTGTCCAGGTGTTATTAATGCCAATGATTGGTAAATAATTGTTTTTTGTTGATTTGGGAAATTTGGATTAGCGGTTTTGTGGATTTGGATTTAAATGTTGGCCGATTTTGGTATAAAATAGTATAATGGACTTGATTTGTAATTTCTAAAAAACCTTGGGGGGCTATTTATAGAAACCTACTATTTATAGAAACCTGCTAATTATAGAAACATGCTATTTATGGAAACTTACTATTTATAGAAACCTGCTATTTATAGAAACCTGCTATTTATAGAAACCTGCTATTTATAGAAACCTGCTATTTATAGAAACCTGCTATTTATAGAAACCTGCTATTTATAGAAACCTGCTATTTTTAGAAAGTCTATTTTTGGGAAGTTTAATTATGGAAACTTATTAAATCAGGAAAGTTATCATTTATGGAAAGTTAATTAAGGAAAGTCTATTTTTGGAAACTTACTATAATTAGAAGCTGCTATTTTTGGAAAGTACCCAATATAACAAGAATACTAATCATGAAATATATTAATCATGGAATATGTTAATCATGGAACGTACTAATCAAGGAATCATGCTAATTATAGAAAGTTACTAAAAATAGAAAGTTACTAAAAATAGAAAGTTACTAAAAATGGAAAGATACCTTAATCATGAACAAGTAACTTATACAAGTCCTTTAACATGTAGATCACGTGAAGCAGGAGTAGTTTCCATCTCTTTCATCCTTCTCTTTCATTTTCTTTGCTGGACTTAAGGTACGGATATTCCGTCCTTTCAGTAAGGACATTCTTTCTTTTCATGATTCATCCCCAGAACTGCTATGCTTCCCCATTTTTATGTCTTTTGCCATGATCCCTTACATGTTGATTTCATGACTTATTCTATTGCCCGAGCTATATATACGCATGACCATGATTTACATGACTTACCACCTAGTCATGGAGGTACCATGACCGTGACACATGAGGCACCTGTGTCACGACTCTTTCGCGTTGAGAGTGATTTCACGCGGCGTCCCTTTTCATGTTACCAGATTATATTTCATGTTTGGCCATTATTATTCAGGGGCGTATGGGTGCATCCTAGTTTACATGTTTACACGTTCATGGTGATTGGTTGGTGTGTGCTCTACATCCCATCACATTGGAGCTGATCCCTCCACCCATATTATTATAAGAGGTCACCCCTCTATTACATGTTGAGGCAGCCCCTCTATTATATGCATGTATTCACGACATTATTATTATGACATGTATGTTTATATGAGCTCGTGGGCATTCCTTATTATTTATGTTTATACTATCCATGATATCTCATGACATCTTTGACTTCACGTTACCATGTTTTACATGTTTATTTCCTATTTCCTTCATGACGTATTCTCCAGGTTTCCTCATGACACTCATGATCTTTCCGCTGCTTTATACTTATTATCCAGGATTCATACTTATTAATTACATTGTTGTTATATCCGTTCGCTGTGCGTTATGCTCAGCCGTATTTTCTTTCTCTTTCTTATACGGCAGGTATCTAGAGGGAGATTGGGCATGAGAGAGTGTGTGCTTAGGAAGTGACCTGTTTAGCTTCCTTTCTTTATATCGCAGACATTTTGATGTGCTATACTCTCTTGGACACATGTTTCGTCCCTTAGACTTCTTTTACGTTATTTATGTTGATCTCATAATTGGGAGCCGATGTTTGATTCCGGTTTTCCACCTTGTTCTATGTTATCATTTATGACTTTATGCCTTTATTATGCTTTGATATGACACCATGATTATGACGTTTCGGCCTACTCTCCGTAGCGGGTTTAGGTCGTTACAATCACTTTTTTTACTATACATTTTGTGTATCCGCAAGAACTTGGTTAGGGGCATCGCCCCCACTACCACTAAGGTGGCTCCGCCCCTGATTATATCTTTAATTTCTATAACAGTTTTCAAATATTTGATGTGCTTGAGGACAAACAAGTGGAATTGCGATCAACGCGTTGCAGCGGACGTGTTTTTGTTAGATTTTTTTAACGTACGTTTTGTTTCAGATTTTTTTTAACATGTTTGGTTAAATCGGTTGAAGTGAGTGGTTTAGTCTTGTTATGAAAACATAGTACAACTCATTTGCCTGTTAATCGTCGACATATGTTTACAAAATCTTGCGTATCAATATTAGGCGCGTTTTGTTCGTAATGTAGAGGCCTCTCGTCGGTATATTTTTTACCAAAGAAGTCAGTGGATATTTGTTAGATGTTTAACGAAGAAAGTTTGTTATATAAAATAGTCGTAAATACAAAAAAGTCTAGAGTTATTTATAAAATTCAAATTTTCATAGAATTGTACGTCTTTGACCCCTGTGATTTATTTTAAAGTTATTAGGTAGTTTAGGGGTGTATTTTAAAAGTTTTTTTCAAAACTATATATTAAACTTTAACATTTTTTATAAAATAATATGTATGTCAGAAGCATTGCAATATTAGGCTCGTTTTATTCGCAATGCGAAGATCTTTTTAGCGGTATTTTTTATAAATGAATCGGTAGATATATGTTACATATTTGAGAAATAAAGTATGTTATACAAAAAATTCGTAAATAGCTAAAAGTTTAAGATAGTTTTTGTAACTTGTCACATAATTTGAGAGTGTTTTATATAAAAAATATTAGTTTAAAATTTTTTGGGCTTGGGCCGGCCCATTTTTTCTTTGATGGGCTAATTTTTTCTCCGAGTCGTAAAACGGTGTCGTTCTTTCCCTCAATTGAGTAAATATATACTCCCTCTGTCCCAAAATTATTGTCCTCTGTTGATTTTTTAAGTCTTTTTCTTTCAACTTTGACCTTAAATGTTTTTGTTTGCGTTATATAATACTTAATGAAAAGTATATGAATTGATTGGTTTTTTAAATGTATTTTCATAGCTATGATTTTCAACAAGTATTATATAACACAAACAAAAATATTTAAGGTCAAAGTTGAAAGTATTAGACTTTAAAAGTCAATAAAGGACAATAATTTTAGGACGGATGATACAGTATTTGTCAAAAAGCGTAAATAGGTTGGAATACATTATGCATTTTATTTGCAAGTTAAATTCGATTTAACATATGCATGCACATAACTTGCTACGTCAAGTCAAAGATAAACGCATGTTGATTATGGAGCATGAAAGCACTAGTAATTTCCCTTTTTAGTGATAGCAGTTTGTAATCAAGCGTTGCGGTGGCGGGTACCCGTGTGATATTTTTCGGTGATAGCAAGATTTTTTTGACGAATTACTTTTGTAGAAAGGAACAAAATGTCCAACGGATGTTATCAATTGAAACTTAGCATGTTTTCCAGCTTACGCATTTAAAAACATTATAGAAAGCTTATACATATTTACGTAGTATTTTTTTAGCTTATAATTTTACTATTTGACACTTATGATTCAGAAAATAAATCAAAAACCTTTCAAGGTTTTAGATTTCAAAATTAGTTTTAGTTTTAGCCATAGTCCAATGTTAGACTTAACGATTCATTTGCTACATCTTTTTCTCAATATTGGAATATTTAAAAAGTTACTTAATTATGATCTAATCAGTATGAGAAAGGCTACTTTGTGGCTATGAACCGATTTTCGTTTTACAACTTTAAAGTTGAAAGCTATTTAGTTGTATTTGCTTTTGCTTCATTACCACATGTAAATATCACTTGCCTCAAAAAACAATACAACTTTTTTTGTCCCACATCTTGCCAAAATACCTCAATACTACTCGTCACTGTATTTCACTTTTTTTTACTTGCTTAGATATGTCATGTCTATTCATACATTTTTGAATAACTATGTAACTTAAAATAGTAGTAACAAATTGGGATATTTCATACTCTCTAATCCTTTTTTGAAAATTTCATATTCTTTCACATTTCAAATTCTTTAACATTTCAAAATCAGACAAAGTAACAAATTTTGAATATTTCAAAATTCAAGATTTTGTAGTATCTCAATTTCCCAAAAATTATTTAATAGCTACTTCATGTCTACAAAATTTATAAAACTCCATTCCAACTTTTCTTAAAAGTTCAGTTTTCTAAAATTTGAAAACTACAATCTATAAAAGATGACCATGTATATGTTACTTCTATTTCCAAATGCAAAAGGATTAGTTGCAATGTGGGAAAAAACGACACAATATATTGATAACTCTAACTTTGTTTTTAAAATTAGTCATTATTGCATCGTAAATATTTATCACAAACACATAAACATCACTATTAACTTTGAAGCAACAAACATGACCAAAACCAACAAAAACCTCATACGAAAAATTATAAATCGAAAGATCTACGACCAAAGAAACAACAAAGAAGTGAAATAATAAAGAAAAAAAAGCCTCAGAATATTTCATCGCCTAAACAACTTACCATCATCAACCAAGGATCTTCATCTCACACATAAACAAAAACCAACGAAACCCGATCAGGCTAGATGTCATATAAGAACACACGAAAGCAAAGAAACCATATCGAGTTGAATCTCAAGCACATAACACAGAAACCAAAACCACCCGCCAAAACAACCAAAACGAAAACCACCTGCCAAAACCACCTAAACCAGAGCCGGGCATATCAATATATTCAAAGAAACCAGTGGTAGTGGTCGTGGTGGCGGATTCCGATGAGGGTGTGGCAGTAGTAGTTGGTTTCAAAGATATGTGCTTGACAAATATGAGATCTATTATGTTTTTTTATAAGTTGTTTGGTGTGTTAATGTGCTGTTACAATGGGTTGAATTGAAAGTTAGTTGTTACAATATGCAGGTATGAATGTTAGCTGTTACAATGCACAATGTATGAATGTTAGGTGTTACAATGTGCAAGGCATCGACTTTATAGCAAAAATATTTCGATAAAAGAAACATAGTAGAGAAATTTTTATTTAGAAAAAACGGTTTATAAAATATAAATGCTATTTTGTTGACTAATTAATTAAAAAATATGTGTATTTTTTGTTTTGACCAAGTTATTAAAGAGTAGACATCTTTTTAATATGTATAAATGGGCCATAAAAATGGGAGGGACGTTCTGTACATAGGCCATAAAAATGAGCTTTAAAAATGTAGCAGTTACAATAAAGGACATTGCATGTTACATACTTTTGAATGTCAAGTTGTTACATACTTATATTTAGGGTAAAAACTATTTATGCTTAATGTACTATCTCATAATACTCATTATGCTTCATCTACCATCAATATTTATCATTTAAGGGTCCGTTTGGTTTATAAGTGGGTTTAGAATAAGATTTGGATTTGGTTTAGAATTTGAATTTAGTGTAGGTTTAGAAGTAATAAATTATATTTGTTTTATGAATTTAATAATAAAATTGATATAAAAAATATTATTTAAAAATAAAAAAAGTATATATATGTGAGAGAGAAAGAGTGACATAGTGAAATGTAAGTGTGTAAGAGAGAAAACCCACCATATCCCTCTACTTTTACTTTTGGTAGGCCCTCTTCACAATTTAAATGACAAACCTACAAAACAAACAACAACTTTCACCATCAATCTCAAATCCAAATCCAAAACCCACCAACCAAACGGGCCCTAACTTAACCTTTTTTCGATAACAGGTCATTATACATACTCTGGGCCACACATTTTAAATGAAAAGACGAAAATACCCTTGTCTTCTTCCTTAACCATTGCAACCATTTTCAAACCTTCATTTTCGCATGTTTATGCTTAAACCCAATGTAAAACCCGGTTCGATGTAATCATCCATTTTAACTGTTCGATGTGATCAACCATTGCAACAGGTCATTATACATAATTTAAAACCTCCATATAAATGTTGATGATGTAATCATTATTGGCTAGGTAATTACGTCGTACGCCATCTAATCTTGTTAGCAATTTGTTGATGACGGTTCCGATTTCTTATACATTGAAGCAGAGTAACATGGTGTAATGGTAGTGATTGAAAGTGGGAATCAATGTGTGGGTGATTGGGTTGTTATGTGAGTTTTTCGTTTTTGTTTTGTTAAGATAATTGGTGTTTAACCCACCAAGTTATGAAATGAATTATCTTAGCAATTTCTTGAAATGTCAAATACTTCGACGTGCTTACCTTTTAAATATAGAAGAGATGTACATAGTTGGCTTTCAAGGATGTTTAAGAAATGTCAACTATGAAAGAACAAGTTATGCCCATGCTAAGCCCAAGATTTTATTTTTGTTTTTCTTTTCTTGAAAAATCTAAAAATATGCATGAAGAAGATGAGTTGTGTAAATTGCCCAAATTACCCTTAACAAGCAATTCCTGCCGTGTGCAATGACAATATTGTGAGTAGACAAAGCATAATGAGTATTCTGAGATAGTACATTAAGCATAAATATTTATCAAGAGACATATATGTTAGTTTATGGATGATAAATTAATAGATGTGTGTTAGGATCGAACTCAAGATCACGGGATTGCACTCACTACGAGTTAACAATTAATAAATAATATATTTGTTAATTTTTACATGTAAACGTTTAACGGTCGTTAAGTATTTAACGGAAAAGACTAACGACCATAAGGGCAAGGACAAGTACATAATTACATAATTAATGTTACATAATTAATGAATTGATGTTACACAATTGATATTACATAATTAATGAATTAATGTTGCATAATTAATGAATTGATGTTACTTGTTCACCAAGTATTAGGGTTAGGGTGCCTATATAAACACCCATATGGAGAGGTGAAAGACACACAATAATCCCAAAACTCTATCACTTTTTTGTTCTACATTCGACCCCATAACCTTGGGTTGATCGGATCGAATCGTTCGTTTAAACGCTATGTGTTATCAAGCTAGTGATTGGTTAACTCGATACATAGCGTGTGTACAAGATCGTGATACAATCTTCCTTTAGATTGTTCTTGGATTGTTTTCGTATAAACCCTAATTAGGGTTCTTGGAGATAATCCCTAAGCAATTTGATTCTTGTTCGGGCTAGAATCAAAAGGTATGTAACCCTAATTCGGTTAATTATTCAAACATGTTATTTGATCCTTTATTTGCTTCCGCTATTCTATGCTTTGATGTTATGGTTTAATATAATTGTTATGAAAGAGTAAAACCATTAGTGGCATCACGAGCCATTTTAACATGTTGATAATTTGATAATTACTGAAACCTAAAATCAATAACTAATATTGTATTAATGTTAAAATACATGATTTAGGGTTTTATAAATTTGTTTTTTGAAATTTTTTATATATGAAACCCTAAAGTACATGTTTTGATTAAAGAGGTTTAATATACATGATTCTAGTTGTTAATGACCATGTATGTGGGTTTACGATCTTCGGAATATTGTTATGTGTATGTGTGGATCCATGACAAACATGCATGTTTATCATGGATCATGAGAATATATGAAGTAATTTGTTACGTGTATATTTTTAACCACTTAATTTTAGTATGATAAATCTAAAATTCGGGAAGACTTATATATTGAGTCTTGATTGGATATATGATAAGTAAAACCTAGAATTTAAAATTAGGGTTCATCGTATAAAATGATTACATGTGGCTACATGATTTACTTTAATGCATATAAATTGTTATTATGTGTTTATTGTTTAGTCAATTATTTTTAATTACTTGTTTTTTTATTTAATTATGGCTAATTGTTGTAAACAAAAAGGGTAATTTTTCAAAGAAAATAATATGGACTAAATCAATAAAAAAAATTAAGAATTTTTTTGAAGATTAAATAGTTTATTGGTAATTTTCGTACTAAATGGTTAGAAAGGCTCATCCAATTTGACAAACTGTGTGGAAAGTTTAACGCGTCGCTGGTCAAACCCGACTAAAGAAGGAAGTCAAGCTTCACGCTGACCGAATTCTCGGCTTGCTTGTGCGTCAAATTGGAGTTACCTATGACTGTTTAAAGGTACAAAATTACTTTAAGGTTGATTTGCCTCAATTCCACATCCGAAACACTAAGTTGAAAGACTTATGCAAAAGTACGGTGTGGACGATAATTGTGGGCACTTCTTTAATTGGTTCATCCAATGCCTCAACCACACTTTGTTTATTTAATCTTCACCTTAAAAGTTAATAAAAAGTTTTATTAAACATATGCTATGGAGTTGTATGCATGCTTCTTCATACATAATTTTGATTCACATATCAAAAAAAAAATTAATACCCTTAAACTTAAGTCTAATGCCATCTAATTAAAGGACACTTGAAATTGCGATTAAGTCAAGTGAGACCTTGGACTATATCGTAACGGACAGAAAACTATCATGATTGAGTGAGACCTCACATGGATGAGTTTGCGTTCTTTAGATTAGAATGACTTAATTGAGTTACTTAGTGAGATCTAGAAACTCAAGGCATTAAGATGGGATGAAACATGTTTACAATGCAACTAGTTTTGGCAATGTAAATCCCATAAATATCTAGAAATTGAAAAATGTTTGTCAATTACTTGTTCGACAAGTTACCACGTTGAATACATTCATCACTAGCAGATCAACTGATGTGATGAGTTTATGTCAATGTGGGTTCTAGTTTTCAAGGAAATACTATGGTTATATGAATATTACCTGGGTATATTTTATTTTCTTGAAAAAGGTATTATCGAAAATACTAATAATTTTGAACTTTTTCTGTAGAAATGGCTCATTCCGAAAATAACACTTTAAGTTCTGCGTTCAAGACTTTCTTCGAACGAGAAACACTGACTGGCCCTGGTCACGTGTGTAAGCACTAGTCAAATTTATATATGTATAGTATAAATCCCGTGACAATTCTTCCCAATTACTTCTCAAACAAGAGAAATAAAAGGGTAAAATCTCACTTAAGAAAACACAATACGTATATTTTTAACCGGGAAGTATTTTGTTCTCGGGTCGTATCCCAACAAAGTCGTGAATTGAAATTCGGTAATAATTCGGATTCGAGCCAAGAATGGATAAAGGGTTTTTTAATTTTGAATTACACTACGAATATAATAGCACAATTAAACAATAGAAATGATTAAAGAATTAAAAACGTTTAACTAATACGAAAAATTAAAAAGCGTGAATTAAAAATATGAGCTAAAACTAGAATTTAAAATCTAAAACACTAATACTAACAAACTTTATACCTAAAAATCGCAAAATTTAAGAGAAAATTTTAGGAAAAAGAATTAGAATTTTTTAACTATTTTTCTATTTTCTATGAATTTTTAAAGAAAAAGAAATTACTAAAACCTATTTTAATTTCTAGAAAATACAAATTCAATTGGAAAAATAAAGAAAAATGATTTTTAACTACTAAAAATGTGCAGAAATTTAATGGTATGAAAATGCCCAATTTTTACTAAGCAATTGAACCCTAATTTTGCTAATTAAAACCTAAACCCTAATTTTATTAAACTAATTTTAAAAATATAAAAACTATTTTATTAATCCTAAAAGAACAGGGTAGAAAATGAAACAAATGAAAGTAAAGGGTAGGCGGGAAAAATAAAAGAAAATTACACTATAGTGAAAACAGACAACCTTTAACTATTGAAAAAGTACCAATTAGACCCTACGACTTAAACACTTTTGAGCTTATTGCAAAAGTGGAAATAAGCTAAAACTTAAAACAGCAAAGTTGTTCCTGAGCTTATCCACTACAACTTTAATAAAAGCACTTTTAACTTTTAACTACTTAATAAGCTAGAAAATTAGCTTCTAAAACTGAATTACAGAAACTAAGGTTTTTCTTTGAAAATTCAAACTTTTTCAAACTTTGGCTTATTTCTAGCTTATTACTCAATAAAAGTAAAAACCAAAAGAAGCTATAAAAAGCTTATAATGTGTACTAGGGGTTTCTAAAAAGAAATAAGCTACAAGTAAACAATATTAACAAGAAATTTGATATTAAAAAGTGAAAGTTCAGGCTTATTAACTGATATTAAGCAAATCCTAATAAGCTAACTAGCTTAAAAGTAAATCCTAGAGATTGAAATTTTGGAAATAAGCTATTCTACGATTATAAAATGAACCTAGATAAAAGGATTTTGAAAATGATAACTAGAAAATAGAAATCAAAAGAAATAAGCTAGTAATCTCAGCTACTGCTATACCACTTTTGCAAGAACAATTAAGCTAGACTAAAAGCTTAAAAAGGAAACTTAAAAGATGACATATGTTGAGCTAATGGAGTACTATTAAGGTTCCTACAGCTAAGTGCTTATCACCTAATTACAAGTACTAAAAAGTAGCTAGAAAATTAAGAGCATCAAGCAGTCTTAACTGAGTTAATAATGTTTATGCTGATGTATTTGACACAAGATCAAATGCAGGCCAAAACTTCTAATTTAAAACTCTTAAACTAACTAGCTATATGTTTCTAGGCCTTCATTAACCATAATTGAACTCTAAAAATGCTGTGAGACACTAATCTACAAAATTACTTGAATTTTAAACTGTCCTGGTGCTGACAAAAGCTTCTTAAGCTCTAAACTTTGAAAATCTACAAACTAATTTTTAAAACCTATTTAAAACTTGAACACTTTGAAAATCTAAACTATGTAAAATGTTTTGACAAAATCCTGTTGACTTTAAAGGTCAAAATCACCCTATCCCAAACACTACTTAACTAAAACTGTCATTACTAAATTTCACTTAAAATCTATTTTTAAAACTAAATCTGCTAAATCCTTATATCTACTCTAACTTGAACTCAACTAAGTAAGCAGAAAATAGGAATTCAAAAAGAAATAAGCAAAAAAATATCAGCTGCTGCTAATGCCACTTTTGTAAGAAAATAAGAACTAGTCTAAAGCTGAGAAATGAAAATTAAGAGATGATTTATATAAAGCTAATGGAATACTACCAAAATGCTTAATACTAAATGCTATCTCCTAATTACAAATGCTAAAAAGTAGCTAGAAAATGATGAGCAACAAGCAGTACTAACTGAGTAAGTACTGCTTATGCTGATATACTTGGTAAAGCTTAAGTGCAGGCTAAATTTCTAGACTTAGAACTAATGAACTCACTATTTATTTGTTTCTAAACCTACATTAACCAAATTCAAACACTAGAATGTTGTGAATCACTAAACTCTCAAACTACTTAAACCTTTAAACTGTCCTGGTGCTGGCAAAAGATTTTTAAGCTTTAAGTTTTGAAATTCTACAAACTAACTTTCAAATCCTCTTTAAAACTTGAACACTTTGAAAAACTCAACTATGTAAAGAATTTTGACAAGCTCTTGTTGACTTTTAAGGTCAAAATCACCTTATCCCAAACACTACTTACAAAGTACTATCCAAACTGAATTTTATTGCTTCCCATATCAACCAACTTGAATTCAAATGGACATAGTTGAACTAAAGTAGACAAATGCAGTATCTAGAAAGCTTTTAACAACATTTGAACAATTTTTTTAACTAGAGAAAACAGAATAAGCTAAATTGAGCTTATTTCAAGCTTATTAACTAAATTTGCCTTATAACATGAAAACTTGAACACAAACTCAACTCAACTATTTTATTGCTCTAGAAAAGAAGAGTACAAGGTAAGAAATAAGTAGTACAATTGATTTGAATGATTTAAAAGCTTAATTTTGAAAAAAAAATGAACAGTACACGTAAGATTGAAAAGAGAAAAATACAAAAAACTGAACTTTCTAACTATCTAACTCTCACTCACTATTAAAAACTGAATTACAAGCTCCTATTTATAGGAAAAAATGAAAAGGAAATGAGAACTTTCCTCCTTCCAAGTCGTTGATCACTTTTATTTGAATTTTAAGCCGTTGGATGTCTTAGGTGAGGTGTTCGCACCAATGAGAGGCTGCCACGTCATAAAAATGACGTGGAGATTGTAAATACGAGGTGGGTTTGTAGTTGGAAGAGACGAGAGAAGGATTTAGGGAAGTTGGGTTTGTTCGAGTTTTGGCGGGAAAAGTGGTTATAAAGCGGTTAGGAGAAAACTATACCGCGCTTGTGTATGAAAGTTTGGCTTAATTGCACAAGTAGTCCCTCTGTTTCTCTTTCAAAAGTATAGTGTATAAATGAATTTGAATATTTGTCATTTCTGGCCCTTGTAGTTTTAAAACAAGAAATAGGCTTTGATTTTGGGCTCATTGTTGGGCTTTAGTGATCCGAATGGTGTAGAAGGGCCCAAAGGGTATTTTAGTAATTTTGCATCCTCTTCAAAGGGTATAATGGTCATTTTTCTTTTGTCCTTTTCTTTTCTTTCTTGACTTTTCTCGACCACAGTCTTGATCCGGCTTTCGATATTGTCTTCAAATCTCTCTCTTGTACTTGTCTCTTCATTTCTTGTCAGTTTTTGCTCGTTTTTGCTCTTTTTGACTTTGATATCCT
>BQNB010091910.1:0-24070 GCA_026074375.1 Tanacetum coccineum | reverse complement strand
GTATATAAAAATGTGTATATATATCTTTACCCAAAAAAACGTGTATATAAAAATGTGTATAAAACCGTGTATATAAAAATTTGTACATAAAAATATGTGTACAAAATGTGTATAAAAGCGTATATATAAAAATGTGTATATATCTTTACAAAAAAGCATGTATTTAAAAATGTGTGTATAAAACCGTGTATATAAAAATTTGTGTATAAAAATGTGTGTAAAAAAATGTGTATAAAAGCGTGTATATAAAATTGTGTACAATAAACGTATATATAAACATGTGTGTATAAATATGTGTGTATAAAACGTGTATATAAAAATGTGTGTATAAAAATGTGTGCATAAAAACGTGTATATAAAAATGGGTGTATAAAAACATGTATATAAAAATGTGTATATAAAAATGTGTGTATAAAAGCGTTTGTATAAAAACGTGTATATAAAAATGTGTGTATAAAAACGTGTATATAAAAATATGTGTATAAAAATGTGTATAAAAACATGTATGTAAAAATATGTGTATAAAAACGTGTATATAAAAATGTGTGTATAAAAACATGTGTATAAAAATGTGTATAAAAATATGTATAAAAATATATGTATAAAAACGTGTATATAAAAATGTGTATAAAAACGTATATATAAAAATGTGTGTATAAAAGCGTGTGTATAAAAACGCGTATATAAAATTGTGTGTATGTGTGTATAAAAATGTGTATATGCGTGTATAAAAATGTATATAAAAATGTGTATTAAAGCGTGTATAACTTTTAAAGTTAATTAATTTTTTTTTAATAAGAAAACCAAATTTTGAGTTAAGTATAAACGGACGTTAGTATAAATGACTAACGTTGCAAACATAAAGGACTAACGTTAAAAATGTTCATTGCAAACGTTCGTTAGACAACAAAAGAAACTAACGAATGTTAGTCTCAGGGACCAAACCCGTAACGGGTAAAAACCACGAAAATGAGATCCACAACAAAAAAGTTTTTTGGACCATTTGTGAAAAACACGACAAATTACAGAGACCATTTATGTAATTAACTTTTAAAACAAAGCTGAAGTACCTATGCTACCAACTAGAAGTACATGTGCCATATATCACATGGTGATCATTGTACTACATGTAGTACATATAGCTTGGTACAAGTACATGTATGTATATGATCTCTCAAAAAACCTACTTTATGGAGTACTACTGGTTATTGGAATGTTGAATCTTCAAGCATGAAAAGAGAACTAGTTATCAACCGAAATTTATATGTCTAAATGTAAAACTAAGTTAGTTGTGTTCCAAATTCCACGAATAGAACCAAAGATAAAAGCTTCCGCGATAAACTTTTTGAATAATAGTTTTGAGCCATATTTAATAAATGTAAACTAAATAAATAAGTTATTTATTATTTGAGAAATGACATATAAGAAATTATCTTAAAATGTGGTTAATAATACGAGTTAATCAAGTATATATATTCTTATTTCTGGATTAGTAACAGTGACATATACGGTTCTGGCTAGTGCTGCTGCATTTCAAACAAACTATAGCGACACTCCAGTGACAGTGTTATACTGTTATTAATAAGTGTAGTAAATGATATTTTCCGATTATGCAGGAAATGATATACTCGACCGCTCTATTTTAGTTAAACATGCTTTTGTGCTTGTTCAAACTTCAAAATATAGAATGAAGGTGCGGAATAAGTAATCTTGAATGCATACTCAAATAAGTGGGAGATTACTAATTAGCACTTGAGTAAATAATCATAAGCACAAATCATAATACAAGTGAATGCGTATGTTATCAACTTAATTCGGACAATAAGAAACACAATTATAGCTTAAATTACCGTGAGTTCTAGCATCCTTACCAAAACGGCGAATTATGTTAAAAGCCTTGCTCGATCGTTTGTTGCATCTTGCATGTTAAAAGACTTAAATAGTGAATCTGTGCATTTGAGTTTCATTCTATTATGCATACACATTTTTATAATAATTATGCACACAACAAAAAAGTGATTATTCGGTTACTGCGGACTATTAAATGAAAAATTCTTGATAACGTACTTCAAGTATCGTTTACATCTCTATCATTGTGATTTTGACTCTTAACACAATTAATAAGCCTAATAAAGAGGTTAGCAATGAACTATTAAAGGTACGTAACAATAGTTGAGATCCCACAAGCTATCTGTTAATCTATCATTAATCGTGCATTCGGATTATGTCGTACAATATTTTTATGTACGGATCAAACAAACTTCTTTTTTTTTGAAAAAAGCAAGGAAATTATAGAAAGGCAAACGCCAAAAACAATCGCCCAAAGCCATTGAGCGTACGCGTATCATATTATCGTATGTTCTCGGGTTCAAAGTGATAGTATATCTTTGCTGAGTCTTTTAGAGACGGATCGCAAGTAGAGCAATTAGGAGACGGAATGATGTTGACATCCGAATGCCCCATATGTTCTAGTTTTGATGTTTTAAGGTATCTGCATGGATGCTAAACTATTTTGATATTTTTGAAATCCATTGCAACCTTATTTTTTAATGCCTAAAATGTCTTTTATTAAAGTATGAATGTATTAATTAGAGTAATGCAATAAAGTATAAAGGGTTGTAAATATATCTCGAAATATTAATTCAAAGTAATTCATATAATTTGAACAAACATATTGTAATATAGAGGCCAAGTTTTTGTCACAAATTTGTGGAACTTCAAGTTTTTGTTTGAAAAAGCTTTACCCAAGGGTTGAAAGAACTCATTAAAAACTAGTTTGAGAAAAGAAAAAAAAGTCACTACTACGGTTCTATCCATCGAAATTGCCCCGATTTTTTTCTTAATAGTAGTAATTAATGATTGTATTAACAGATCATCAGTTTAACCAATATAATATAATACTGTTATCCTTGTATGATAATAAAGATTCTCCTAAACAATGTCATTATGTCAACATCCTAACCTTTGATGTCCTAACCCTAAGGATTTTTTATAATATTTTTGTGAAAGGCTTGAATATTGAAATTGTTTAAGATTTAAGTAATACATACAAATTTTTTGTAATCCTCATTTTCTAACCAGAGCTCCAGTAACAATCATTCCTACAATAACAAATAAATAAACAAATAATTAAAAAGATGCTGCTATTATTTCCTCTTGTTTTCATCGAGTTTAGAAGACCTCATTATCCAAAAGTAGCAAATAATTGTAGCAACATAAATTCATGTTTCCTTCTTGACACTCATGTATATATAATCAAATTATGCACGATTTTGCACCTGCAGAAAACTCCATGTCTTCGGGCATATCCGCGAATAGCGGTGGAGATGAGAACTTAGTGGTGAAAAAGTACGATCATAACGCAGGGGAAAGAGATCGTCGAAAGCGTGTTAATAACTTGTATCAATGTCTTGGTTCACTGCTACCCGTAGCAGGTGATCAAAAGGTACATATAATCTTATGTCTTACTATTTTATAAAGAGAGTTAAAAAAGCTTCAATATGTGATATTCAAGTTACCTTTTGTACTAATATTGCAAGTAGGTTGTGTTGTTGTAGCTAAACGCATACATACTTCATTCCCTTTTGCAGAAGAAAAAAGTAAGCATTCCTGGGATAGTATCGCGTGCCGTGAAATATATACCGGAACTACAAAAGGAAGTTGAGGCATTAAAGCTAAAAAAGGAAAATATTCTGCCATGTTCATCACCAAATAGTAGGCAAGAGGGTCAAGCCATCAAGAAACAAAGATGTGGAGGTGCTATAACAAGAAGAAATTCATGGTTAGTTTCTTCGGTGAATGTTTTGGGTGACAAAGAGGTTGTCATCCAGCTGACTTCCTTAACTGATCGTATGAGCATGAACAAGGAGAATGGCTTTTTGTCTAAGGTTCTGGAAAACTTAGAGAATGGCGAATATGGATTTGTTTTGCTTAATGCGACAACCATGAAATGTTCCGGAGAAGGGATAGTATTAAACACTCTTCATCTTCAGGTACATATGCTTATTTACTTTTCTTGAACTTCATTTTACATTACACACTAGCAAGGTGCTAAAAAAAGCTAACTACAAAGTATCGAATAAAATGTTACAAGGTTTGCAAAGCAATCTATCAAATTAAGGGAACATTTCCTAGATCTATTAGAAATCCAGGTGAACGAATACAGTTTGATGACAATGAGAATTAGTCCTTTTATTTGGACGATTAGAAGTACAGATCATATCATTACTTGCTTGAGTGCTAATGGAACCAAAAGGTTTGCGTGAATCACCGGTCACGTCAAAATAGCATGCTTATGTGGAGGTGAGGTGGGCATTGAGTGCCGAGATCAACCCACTTCATTCATTCATTAGTTATTTAGACTACAAGCTGTCTTTCTATTAGTTTTTTTACATTCGCTCCATTTTTCTTTAGACATGTCTACAAAATTAATAAATGAATAATTTAAATAATAAACGACACCACTAGATTAATTTTTGAAACGATATTTAATCAATATAACTTTCAGCATTAAGCACCCCCCCCCCCCAACCAAACTAAAAATCCTGGCTCGTGGTGGGCGTGGTCAGCTAGGGAGAACTGTAAACTTTATATTAAATCTAGTAAACTAAAATTAATAGAAGTATTCATTTTAGCCAACCTCCGTTATATTATTTTAACAATATATATATATATATATATATATCAAACTACAAATATTAGCCATATCTTTTAAGTTTAAAACAACATAAGATATAAAAGGAATTTAGACAGAAAACCAAACTCCAACAAACACATTAATCTCACCAAGAACACAAACTGTCTGCAACAAACTTGGAATTTAGCTTGCGAAAAACCATTCTTGAATGAAGAACAAAAACACTACAAGAACTTTAACTGAATAGGGAGTAAACGACACGTATTCTTGCTCCCAAACGATTTATATATTGAGAATGATGGAAAAGAAAAACGGTACAAATCTCATCTCCCCATCACCTCATTTTATAGAGATGAGAGAGAAGAGTTCGGTTCTAAGATGAATTGGAAACCGACCTTGACTTGGAGTGCAAGTCAAATGATACACATAAAAGGAAACAAAAACCATCCTATGGCTAAACTAATCGGTTATATCTTTCTAACCGACCAAACACATACAAGACACTAAAGTACTTATTACACCCCTCTACTTAGCTAATATTGATACTATTATATAACAATTTCTACCTTAGGTTAATATTAGCCAACACCGATACGCAACAACTTCATACAGTGTTGGAACCTCGAACAAAGGGCCACCTTTATCAAAGTGCCAGTAGCAACAACCGCCACTAACTTTAGTTCAGCTGCTGACTCTGCCACGTGTCCCTTTTGCCAAATAACCTCCTTCATTGCTATCATAAGTGTCATATACTCCGCTTCAGTCGACAACAAAACCATCATGTGCAGCATTATAGCTTCCTAGCTTCCTGCACATCCTTGTATCATAAACCCGTAGCGTGTGATTAATCTACCCATGACGTAGTCAAAATCCACAAAAATCTGCACGCATGTCTGTAACCCACGACTAAACCCATCTAACATACCCACACCGGCTGATGCTATGTGATGTCTCGTACAGACCCCTTGATACCCCTTTCTTCCAACCGCATATGTATATGACCACTTACCATTCTTTTCTACATCACAGTCCTTTGATACGCTACCCTCCAACGACAATATAGAGTGTCCCTCTAATAAGTTATATACCAACTTTCCATTGTGAAACCTGGACTATGACACCCTCAGAGTATTACCACTTTGATCCCTAATAATCTCCATACCAAGTACATTTCCCTTCGCTTTATCTAACAAATCCTTGGTAACCCAAATCTCAGCCTTGCATTCGCAAGAAAAATCATACCATCTATATATAAAAATAGATGTATGAATATACCTGGTGTATACTCCCAGTAATAGCTATTTATGTCATCACTGCTTTTCCTACCACCGTTGCTGAGCACATACACATCTTGCCGAGCATCCATTTCTTCTTTCAATCCAGCAATTGTATCATTGAAAGTCAACGACTCATGTGCATATATATTCTCTATACCTGAATAGTTCACGTGTTGAGTGTTGCTCCTTATCATGTACTGAATGATAGTATATCAAATCTTGAGTCTCTATTTCTTGTAAACCGGCTACCTGAACGACATTCCCTTGAGGTTCTATTGGGAATGTTATCTAAATAACCTATATTACCATATAATTACGCAACGGATATGGTCCCAAAGTGATTCATATGATGTAACTAATTAACATAAATAATAACCGAATTACGTACCTCTCGGTTCTTGATTCGAGCAACAATGGAGCTTAAAGAACCATTTGTTCATATTCCAAAACCCAAGAAACCTTAAGAGATACTAAAATATGTATCCTCTATGGAATAGTCCACACTACACGTTATGGATTTCAACCCAAATGCTAGTTCTAACTTTCAGGATCAAGAACAAAACCTTAGGTTTTGTGTTTTATTGAAATCGATATATAAACTCTAAAGGGTAATATGCAATTCGTTTTTTAAGGATAAAAAGGAGTGAAAAGAATCACCAACTTGTTTCTAAGGGATTTGTATTTATAGGGTGAGTCCAAGAGATTCCTAATATAATACAAATAACTTAGAGAACAAGTTATGTTTTCTTTCCTTTCTTTTTACCCTTGTCCTCCCCTTTATTTACAATATAGTCCATCTATTTTGGTTTTTGGACTTAACTATTTTACATGTACAATACATATTAATTAGATGGCATTTCGTTAATTATTCATCAAACGAACTAACTAACGACCGTTAAGTAATCGTAAAATAATAACTAATATAATTAATATAAATACTATAAATATATTTATTATGTTATTAATGGTTGTATCTCGATGTATACGTGTATGACCCTATAGGCTCACCTATTTCTGACCGTATAAATATTTACCATGATATGAGCATATCAAATAGCTCCTACTTACGAATGTCATAATCATAAATATATTATACTAACAATGGTAAGTGTCTAGCAACAAGTCATTGCTCCCAGAAATACGTGAGTGTAGTTTCGTAAACGTCTCAGTATCAATGGCTTATTCTTAATCACCCTTTTGTTACAGATACGGTGTTAAAAATGGATATGGATAAAAGTAATCCCATTATTTAATGATTATGTTTCTTGTTTTAGATATTGAACAAGATTACCAAACGTAACAAGATTCATCTTGACTACACTTTGGGCACGACCATGCAAACATCTGATCAATTCAACGAGGGGCCCAACAGTATCTAATTTTAGAAACATGTGGAGGAGCAAATTCTGTTTTGACTACAAGTGTTATTCACATGCTTCACAACACTTCAAAAAATAGCCTTTATAACTACCTTATTCATGATAATGGTTTACTAGAATTAAGAAATGTCATCCATACATACAAGACTTGCTTGTATCTCACGTCCGAGGATGAGTAAAAACTCTACCATATGTGGAATTCACTCAATGATGTCAATCCATAAAGTGAGTTCTCACAGGTTGGGGTAGTCCAATATTCATCACCAATGAATAACATATGAGTTTGGCGGACACATCCTTTAATATTCTAAGAATATTACCAATCACTCAAATTTATCTTATCTCAACAATACTCCCATATCATTAACCGACAATGGACAACTTTAGAATAAATAAATTTATGCATGGATTTAAACATGCAAAATAAAAATGATCATACCCGATATATCAATTCATTTTTTAATACAACTGCTTACAGTTCCATTATTCAAATACTAAATAAGATCAATGCATGATGATCCTACTTGAAAACTTATGCTTTTAGTCAAGATGATCGCACTTTTTGATAAGGCACATGTTCCATGAAAAAATCAACTAGGTTATGATCTTATAGAACCTTGAGAACACTTATTTCCAAATTAACATATAGTGAAAAAATTGAATAATATGATAATTTTTATTTTGTATGTGTGCACTCAATTACAAATATCACTTATATGAGTATTGACACACTACATTCCATAAGGTGTATGATATTAGCAAAACACCTATTGGAGACAACCATCTCAACAACTTCTCAAATTGTAAAGCATTCTTATTTTTTTAATGTATTATGCAACTATGCTCTCAACCGAGCATGTCTAGTTAGCAATCTCATCATCCATGATGAAAACCTGTCGAGGCTAGGAATAATTATCATCTCATTTAAAACAAGCACTAGTGTATACAAACAATACTATGTTGAAATTCCATAACCGCTAAATATTTCTTTGCTAATGTTTGGATCCCACATGCACACCAAGTTCATTGGCTGATAATTGCGCCATTATTGTCTCAATATATAGCCATTGGCTTTTTATTACTAGGGATGACCATAAGCCTAGAAATAAATTTTTAATCCAAACATCTTCCATTTGAATCCATAGGTTTTTCATTACTAAGGATGACTCTAAACCTATAAATATATTTATAATTTAAACATCTTTCATTAGAATGTTACTTTTAATAGTTGTCTAATGACCTTCACTTAGATATCAATGTTGTCAAATTATCTTGCACTCATACAAATGATACAACTAGCTTCATATACAATATGATGTACATAATGAATCCTTCAGTTAAATTCAAGAATTTAATTTATGTGTTCAATCTCACCAAGTGAGATAGATCATTTGAGTTTTACTCAATGATATATCATATTGTTTTAGACTTAATTCACCGCATATGTTTATCCTATCAAACATATATTCCAAGGTTGTATGTTTTATATTCTAAAATACCCATAAGAAACTTTATCTCAAGCTAAGGAATAAGATCTTGCTTAGATGTTTAACAACATATTCGATTTAAGAAAACTAAAACAAAGTGCTCCCACTAGCTCTTAGGTGTAATCATGAGATATCTTTGTTATAATTAAAATCAAATCAAAACAAGTGATATGCGGGTGATTGCAAACCAAAGTTTTACAACTCTCCTAGGCAGTGTACCTAACCGTTATAGTGTAGTATAGGCAAGACTCGGGGGGTTATTATCGTTCTCTAGGGGAATAATTTGGGTAGGCTCAAATTATATGGTCACTAAGGTCTAAAGGTTGAGAGAAGAGTATTTTTGTATTTTTATATTTATGAAAGCAAGTAAAATCACGGGTTTAAAAGGAGGTTTGTTTTAAACTAATTAAACTACTCCTAATTCTATATTAATTGCAAGAAAAGTAAAATTGATGGAAAACTCTTATGATTAAACAAATGTGTTTATCTAACCATGTACTACTCCCTAGTTTTCGTCTCTTGTTTTATTACCCGTCACCCTCGTAATAGAATGTGTAACTATCTAATAAAGTAAACACCTAACTCGGAATACACCCAAATGGCAAGGTAGTATGAAGACTATTGCGTGGGTATCATATAACCTAACCGTGTTTCCCTAGACGTCTTCGTTATGCAATTAAGAAGCTAGTTTTCTAAAGCCTAACACACACATCATTAACAAGAATCAATAAACAAAATAAACAACTAGGTTTCATGCAATCATAAGCAAACACAAATTAAATTTAGCCAAGCATTTTTATTAAAAGCGAAGAACAATTAATCAAATAATACATAGACATATTAAAAGATTAAAGAGATAAAGGAACTTCATTTTAATAAAACATGGACTAATGATGAGTACAATAGGGTTAGAAACCCTAAAAATTGCCTAAGAACAACTGTCACTAAGTATAAAATCGCTCCTCAAATTTTATTACACCAAAAAACTATAAAGTACAAAAGATGAGGGTGAAATCCCTCACCCCAGGAAGGACACTTACAAGCTAAACATAGCAATCAACCAAAACACAAAAGAAGGATTACAAACCATCCTTAACTAACCCTTTACCAAAAAAAAATCGTTCCTCAAATTTTTCCACACAAAACACAAAAACTAGGGTTTGTATATATAAGGATTTAGTCGCGATGGCGTCGCTGGTTCATTGCAACGCCGTCAACCAGTAGAATCTTCTTTGAACTTCTCTATGTCGACTACTCAGACCATAGTTTTAAAAAGCGCGCCTAGGCTCTAAGGCTCAAGCTCTAGGGATTTTTTTCAGATCGAGGCTCCGCACATGCACAAGGCTCACAAAAAGCACAGAGCCTTAGAATTTAAAGGCTTGAGCCTAGGCACGCCTAGGAAAGGTGACGGATTTTAAAACTTTCTTTTCGAATTTAACATTCATCGCCCTCATATGTTAATAATAGATTACCTAGAAACTACCTAGAAACTAAATAAATCAATCAATTTGAGTGTTTGGTCATTCAATTCAAGTGTGTGCACATACAGACTCCTCCCTCTATTTTACGCATGAGATAACGTAATCTCGTCATGCCATGAATCTGATACATTGCTTGATATTTTTGGTTTAACTATTCAATTTTTTTAGATACATTAATTATTTTAGTGTTATTTAAGTCATCATTAATCTATAAATTTTCGCCTAAACTATTATAATTTACTTCAATTTAATGCGACTCATATTCATGAAGCCCGCGCCTTGATCTGCGCCTCGCCTCAAGGCTCCATAAGCCCTTTGCGCCTTAGTGCGCCTTGAGCCTTTCAAAACACTGATCATGCGTAAAATTCGTCAATAACCAAAACCCAAGAATCACCAGCAGGTGTCGGTCCTAAAGCATTTGGCCGGTCCCATAATTATCAAAGTCAGTCCCATATTGATATGGGATCACCGGCTTTATAAACAAACACTCCGTTTTTCTTTTTATTTTTCATAAAAATAAAAAACAAACAACCCCTTACCTGCTACAAACTGCGTAACAACACCAAAACCACAAAAACACAAAATCCAACATCCCATATTTCAAAAATCAAGGTCAATTCACAAAGGGAAAACATATATATCATCATTAACAACAACAACAATTGTAAGTATTTTCATCAATTCCTCTTTTAATTTCATGTCTAGGGCTCGATTTAGCACAAAATCAAAAATTAGGGATTTTTAATTTTCCTTGTGTTTTTGCATAATTAGGACTAGAATTATAATATGTATAACTAATATGCCTCCCGTAGATATAGATTTTGCATTATTGAGCGTGTTTGGAAACGTCGAATTATACACAACCCCGATTTTGTTTTCAAAAAATTTCTAACGACTAGGAACATCATAAAAATGTTTCTCGCATTGTTAATACATTCTAAAAACGATTTTGCATGCATACATGATGAACTCGTGATTGATGCTAAAAAATATAAACTAATATATATTTTTTGACATACTCGGTTGAGCAAAAGTGAATAAATGAGCGTTTGGATTATTTCATAGTTTTTATTTTTAGAGTCGAAATAATCGCACATCCACATTTGTTGCATATAGATACACACTAAGGCATCAATTTATAGAAATTGATCGCGTATCTAGATATACTAATAGATATAATATATTAATATATATATATATATATATATATATATATATATATTAATATATATATATATATATATATAAATACTAGTTTTTATTGTTGTCATTGTTAATTATAGACTGAAATATGCATCGTGCTATTGTCGGGTGCTCACAAAAATACCCGTGTCTATGTCCCCTAAAAATTTCCATGTAACCAAAACACATCCTCCACCATATGCCAATATTTTTAAACATAGTCAAAAAATCGTTATATCATGAGGTCGGGCCGTTGATCAACTTTATATTAAACCGAAGCGGACTATATTCCACAACAAATTTTCCAACAATAAAGTTCGATATTTATACTTAATCAATGAGTCTATGTTCCTCAATTCATATTGAAATTTTTTATAGTCAAAGTTCAAACTCCATTATGAATGACAAAACGGTCGGAACCTTCAATCAAATTCCATGATCTAAAATCAATTCAATTAATTTTTCTTCCCTCTCGTACAATTTGGAATATCCTTGGTTATTCCTTTTCGATGTCAATGTGTCTCACGACTGAATGGTCTCCTTGACGCTTTATCAGCCATCAAGAGACCTTCGGTCTATATCAAACTGAATTTAACTTACCACTTCTTTACGAAATAAAAACATCTTCATTGGAATCGTACCTGAGGTCTCACTCGGTGTCATCAAAGGAGAACTTGTTGAACTTTCCTCAAATCATATCCTAACAAAAGAAGTCAATCGATATATGAAGCGGTGGGAAGAAATCATTCGAGATAATCTCTTTAGTCTAGGAGGCAACCGGGACTATCTTCTAGCTTGTCTTGCTCATATGCTCTATTGTATAGTTGCCGAAAAACCATGCAATCTTGCCTACTTCATTGCAAAACGAATTAAGTGTGTCCGGAATTCACCCAAAGTCAACTTACCTTATGGTATGTTATTGACTCGCTTGTTTAATCAAGTCATAGGTACGTATCTGCATCTTATCAATGATCAATATGACATCGTTGATCAAGTCATGCTTTCTCTTGTTCTCAAACATCCTCAAAAGGTCTAAAAAGATGTCGGTATCAAAAGGTCTCGTCACTCCACTTCTTCCTCCTCCGCCTTTCATCATGGGTCGTCTTCTCATCAAAACAATGATGATGATGAATTACATGATGAAGGTACTTCTCGAAATAGTACTCCGTCTCCTCGTTCTTACTTTAATTCTTTTTCACCCATCCAACCTCAACTCTTCAAAGACCCATCCCTTCGTGAACAAACCATGTCTACCTTATTCACCCGACAAACATCCATGTTAAACTGTCAAGAAGCTATGCACATAGAGCAATAGGGTACGCTTAAGTCGATGGGGAAGACGTTCAAATGCCTATTTAGGAAGAAGAAATGAATAACGAGGGATTTTAATAAACTTGTTTCATTTGCTTGAATTATATACTTGGTACTTTTCTTTAGAAATGATCGTAGTATTTTACTATATCATGTTAAACTAAATGTTTTTTTGCGGTAATGTTTCGTTAAAATACGTTGGATGGTAACGGAACTATTACAACATGCGTTAATTTTTCTTCGCATCGTTGAATTATCATTATTAGTGCTTGTTTAATTTTTCTTTATATATCACATTTTTGCATGCTTATTAGAAGTTGATGATCAATTGCCATGCATGCATGCTAGATTAATTTTATTAGAGATATATCACTCTATATGATTACATAAATGCTTATTTATAGTTCATGTATTTTAGCTTCCTAGTTTGATTCTTGTGAGCCTTAAAACATAGGATTTGCTGCAAAATAGCCACCAAAATCACTACATTTTTCCATAGAAAATAGCTAGCAACAAAAACCAGGCAACCTGGTAATTCTCAGGTGGCGGTCCCGGATTTATAAATGACGATCCCATATCAATCTAGGACCACCAGCCTAGATATGGAACCAGCACATGTATCCACGAAAATCAATGTTTTCTTTTTCTGCTTTTGACCACCTTTATCTTAGTTCCAACTATAATTACCTAGAATTTATGAACATTTCTTGGATTTAGACATTTTAACACTAACCTATACCAAATATACACACCCCACTCTTGTTAAAATGATCCACATTCTCATTTTTAAATCAACATCTTCCTCATTTATCTTCAACCTCAAACAAATCCATGGCTACTTCTCAATCTCCCACTTCAAGAATTACCAAGAAACCCAAAATCACTATCAAACCACCTAGTAAAAAACTCTTTATAGATCTTACCAAAGATGATGTCAAGACTCCATCACCCAAAAACAAACCTCAATCACCACATGCACCAAATGCACCTATCAAAACCCCTTCCACTAGAGACACTTCATCTTCTTCCTCAATTGCTTCCAAACTTAACTCATCGCCATTTTACTCTTCCTCTCCATCCACTAATCCCTACCTAAGCTCAAATAATTCACCACCTCCAAGAGTCTCTCATCCCTCACCTACTCATGAGCGTCAACCTATGGACATCATTTTCTCACTATCTCCAATCACTCCACTAGACTATGCTTTCAACACTTTATCACCACCACTACCATCACCACCCATTATAGCTTACCCAATTCCATTCAACCTTCTTGATGCCCATTGAGCAACTTGTCTATGTTGTCTCCATAACCGAAACCTTATTTTTTGTTTATAGGATAAATTACACTTTTTGTTTTCATACATTGAGCACTTACTCTCGCAACCTTCCACACCAAACTCTCCACCACCAAACCCTTCCGCACCACCAACCTTCGAAACCCACAAAGTAAACATTCTTTTTTTTAGTTTACTTGTTTTGAATAAAAGTTCATGTTGATCCCACTTGAGTAGATCTTGAATTCCTTAGCTTGTGTAAGGTTTAGTTATGCTAGATAAATCCAACACAACTATGATAGAAACTTTGTAAAATATATAAAAGATTATGCGGAATCTAATCTTTGATCAATAAGAAGAATATGAAATAGAACAGTAATTCTAATGAACACACATATTTACAAACAAAGCTTCAATATATTAATACGAATACTCTAACTAGTATTAGGGTTACAAAACCTTGAAGCTATAACGATATCAAAACAAAAAAATATCAAACTCTATGCCCTAGAACCTCCTTTTATACACCAAGGAGTCCTAGTCAATTTACAATATATTTCTAAGACTTAGAATATTCTCTATGATCTATTTTATAAATAACTAATACTTATCACGTAAGTTATCTTGATCTCTAATCAATCTTTATCCTTTCTTTTATCTTTATCCATTCTCTTCTAACAGTAGAAACTCTTTCAGAAGTCTTAATCTTTGAGCAATTATAACTTTTGTACTAGCAGCATTAACTTAGCATCAGCAGTAGTAACTTATACACCAGCAGCATTAACTGTGTACAAGAAGTAGTAACTACTTAGAATATTTTCTTCAATCTTCACCAGTAGTACTAACTTTACACTAACAGTACTAACTTTATACTAGCAGTACTAATATACTAGCAGTAGTATTTATGAACTACTAGTACTAACTTTAACTTAGCAGCAGTAACACAAACCTAAGCAGCAATAACTCCAAGATCATCAAGAAGTCTTTTAATCCCAACAATCCTCCCCTAAACTTGATATTTATCTCCAAAATCATTAAGTTTCTTCATTAAAAGCTTCATAATCACCATAAGGATGCTTCTAAACACTTCATTGATTCTTGAGCTGTTTTGTGAGAAGTTTAAGAAGCTAATAACACATTTCATTCTAATGATCAGCTTGCAGCTTCCTATTTAGCATATCTATGATTGTAGGTGCCGTAAGAGGATATATTTTTTCTACCAACATATGAATGTACACATTTTGCTTCCTCAATGAATGTACTCCACATGAATCATATAGCATCTAATCCAATACTCTGTAGTCTGATTGATTTTTCCATACATTATCCTCTACATGTGGTTCAAACATTGTCTTTAAATCTCCATATAAAACTAAATCTAAGTCCTCCACTTGTCTTGTTGATCCATACTTAGCTTTTACCAACTTGTACAAAGTTTCTAAGTCTTCTTTGTCAAAACTTTTAAGCATATGACTGAACACTAAGTACATCTTTGAACTTCCATCAGCCCTGATTATCTGGTAATAGCTTTTCTTCCCCTCTTTATGAATCTTCCAGTCAACAATGCTTGGAGACTTAACAGGCAAAGGAATAGCATCAAGTGTAACCTCTTCTTCATCTGGCATGACTTCCATTAGACTTTTAAGCTCTGTTGTTTCTTTGTCATCATCCACCTTCTGCTTCTTTACATTCTCATGTTCTAACTCTTCTCCTGCTCTCTTAGAACTATCCATCTATTATTCAAATCTACCAAGTCTGTTCCTGAAAATCACAAACAAATTATTCACCCTTTTGAAAGCTCTGTCAAACATCTTCTGAATAGAATCAAAAGATTTGTTCTTCAAGTCTTTGGGCTTCTTTCCTTCCATATTCTTCAGGTAAGTACACAAGATTTTTATTTGTTGAGCTTGAGTTAGTGGTTTGTTCCTCTTCTCTTCTGCTCTTTTTGTTGCAAAGTGCTTTCTTCTTTTCTCTAAGAGTTGTACAAATAATGTAGCCTTTTCTACATCAGACAACTCTTCTTGCTCTTGTGCTTGCAGTCTTTGAGCCAATTCATGATCAGCCTCAATCTTAGCCTAAATATCATCCTAATATTCAGTCAAGGCAACATGGGCTTCTTGTTCTTTTTCAGCTTTCTCTCTTGCAAGTCTTACTTCCTCATCAAATTCAGCTTGTAACTTTGAATTAATTTCTTCATCAAGCTTGATTAGTTCTTTCTTTTTCATAGGCTTCTCAGGTTCTACCATTTTCCCTTTGCCTTTATCTTTTGATGGTAGTTGTTGAGGTCTTGTTCTTGTTGTAGATTCACTCTGCTCTCTTATCACAACCCCTTTGACTTTGGATTTTGCACTTTTGATCTCTATTAAAGTCTGAGCAAGAGTCAAATCATTAGTAATTGTAGTTTCAGTTGGACTGGCAGTACTAATCTTAACACTAGCAGTAGTAACTACTTCACAAGCAGTAGTAACTGGATCAGCAGTAATAACTTCCTTTGCAGCCACATTAATCTCTTTTTCAGCCATATAATATCCTGCAAACACATCTTCATCATCAAGAATGCTTGTATCAAACATTAGATCATCACCATACCTCCTTTGAGTTTCAATAACCAATGTAATCTCTACATCTTTATCAATGTCATCAATTTTCCTCCCTTGTTTGGATGCATCCTCCTGATCACCCAAACTAGCTTCATCAGAGGAAATCACTCTTGCAGATCTACCAACCTTGTATAATCTTTTGAGCTTGTGAGTTCTTGACCCTCTTTTCTTTTCTAACTTCTTGACTCTCAGTTTCAAACTTGTAATCTCCTGAGCTTGAGCAGTCTTTGTGTTCTCCAAGTCAAGAACTCTTTGTTGCAATTTGGTACAAAATTTCATTAATTCCTTAAGTTTCATACTATCCTCATCACTTTGAGGTGTGTTAACTCCTGCGAGCAGTGAATCATTAGATGTTTTAGACACATTCTCAAACCTAGTTTGAGCAGTTGTGTCTCCCATGGTGTCTTGGCGCCTGGGACCACCACCTGAAGTAGTTCCTTGGGAACCAGCTTCATTAGGTGTTGCCTTGGATCGGGTCTTAATGATGTTACCACTGTCTTGTTCTGCTTCTAAGCTAGAAGCAGTAGTGGCAGCCCTCACCAAACTGTCATCCAACTCCTTATAGACAGCATCATCTGCAACATTGTCTGTAGAACCACTAGGCTGAGTACCGTCATGTTCTTTTTATGCTTCCTAGTTTTTGTGTCTTTTATGTTGAGAGTTTTGATGGTTTGAGTAATGATGGATGTGTGTTGGGATCAGTGGCATTTGCTGAACCTTTACCCCTTTCTTGTTTGACTTGTAACACATCATTATAGGAAATAAAGGTGTTATTTTACCAGAAAAATCATTTCCTACCCTTCTCATATTTGCAAAAACCTTCTTAGTATGAGAGGGTGCAACATAAATCCTCTTATGAATTGACATATCATCAAGTTGTTGATCCAAAAAGACTTGTACAAACCTTGGATACATTAAGAATTTGCCAGACACATTATCCAAATTCTTCATCATACTTTCAAAATTTAGTAATTTTGAAAAAGTTAAACTCTGGTTTGTGGCCAACAGAATAATTATAGATTGCCATTGTGCTACTGAACTCATTCCACATGCAGTAGTAAAGACACAACATTGTAAAATCGTAATGAATGAATGAATGTTTCCATTGTGGAGAAAGAATGATTTAAATAAAGAGAGCTTTTGAGACAATTTTTCCATAACCCCATTAGTGTAGTTGTTCAAAAATGTAAGCATTGGGGTAGACAATAATACCCTTTAGCATCTTTCAGTTTGAAGATCTCATCTAAACAGTTGATTCAGTTATGATTATCTTCTTCCCATCCACCCGAGCATGTAACTGTGCTTCCCCATTGATAGTTTTAACCTTAGCAGTAGTCCAGAATTGCTCAATGTAAGAGATATATATAGTGGGGTTAACGGTTAACGCATATTTTATGGGGTGAACATTCAGAAAATCCACAATTTGCTCAAACCCATCACTTTCTGTGGGTTTTTCCAAAAACGCGACCAGATTATGAGTATCAGCGAACTTTAGGGTCGTCATTGTGTTGGGTTTTGATAATAGATGATGAAATTGAGTTAGGGTTTATTTTTAGAGAGTATTTGAAAGAGTGAAATCAATTGAATGATTGATTCAGGATAAACGTTGACCAGAAACTCGGGTTGTTATAATGTGCATTCAAAAAATCCATAATTTGTTTAAACCCATCACTTTCTTTGGGTTTAGATAAAAATGAGACCATGTTATGAGTATCCGCAAACTTTAGATTCGCCATTTGTGTTGGGTTTTGATAGTGGATGATAAAATTGAGTTAGGGTTTATAGTTAGAGAGTGTTTGAAAGAGTAAAATTGATTAAAGGATCGATTGAAACCCTTAATCGAAGTATTTATGAAAATACCCCCAACAGCATTAACTTTCACCCAGCAGTAGTAAGTTATGCCTAGCAACATTAACTTTGAGTCACCAGCATTAACTCCAATTCCATTCTAAACAGCTTTTCCATCATCAATTTAACACTTTTCTTTGCTTTTCCTGCAAAATGTTAGTCCAAAAACCAAGAAAACACAAGCTATAGCAATTTTTACAATTATCACAGTATTAGTTATACCTAACAGTATTAAGTATAACTAATAGTAGTAACTCAGCAGTATTAAGTATAACCAGCAGTACTAATTATTCTTAACAACAGAAACTTTTAATGACATGAATAACAGTACTAATTCATATAAAACTCTACAAAAACATAAAGAGATAAGAGACTTTAAAGATTTAGCATTCCAATACTAACATTCAAATATTGAAATCTACTTACATCAAAAGCTTTTGTAAGCAAATCTGCAACATTCTTGTCAGTATGGATTTTGACCATTTGAATCAATTTCTTATCATTGCAATCTCTAATAAAATGGTGTCTAATCTCTATATGCTTTGTTTTTGAATGAAAAACAGGATTTTTAATTATCCAAATAGTACTGTTATTGTCAATAAAGACCTTGGTATGCATAAAATTGTACACATAATCAAGTAGTTAATTCTGAATCCAAAGCGCTTGTCCATAGCAACTTGAAGCAGCCACATATTCAGCTTCTGTTATGAAATTTGCAACCACGGTCTGTTTCTTGCACTGCCATGATATTAATCTACATCCAAGGAATTGACAACCTCCTATTGTAGACTTCATATCCAAGCTTGCTCCAACATAATCACTATCAGTGTATGCTACCAAATTAAAAGGAGAATCTTTTGGATACCAAAGGCTCAATTTTGGTTGACCTTTTAAGTACCTAAAAATCATTTTCACAGCATGAAGATGTGTGATCGTAGTCAATAGTATATATATAATATAGGTGAACCGGCAAATCACTTTTAACAAGCGACAAACCAACTCACAAATAAAATACAATTCCAGAAGTATCGACTTCAAAAGTAACCCCTTCTAGTCGTTTCCCGGGTTGTTTTGTTCCTACGAGGTGTGAATTGAACTTCGTGTTGACGTTTGTGATCGGGATTTTGAATGGTTCAAGATTTTTGATTTTGGATTCTAATTTCTACAAATATAAAGCAAAAACAAGCAACAATTAAAGTTAGAATGAATTAAAGACAAAAACGTTAACGGGAATTTAAAACGCGACTTAAAAACCTAAAACTTTAAATTTTAACCCTAGAAATGCAAATTTATTTTTTTAAAGTCCTAAATGAGAAAAGAAAATTTTAGAAAAAAGAATTATATTTTTTTGACTTTTATTTTATTTATTATGAATTAAAAACGGTTTTAATCTAAAAATATTATTAAAAATAGTAAACTAAATTATAAAATTCTGAAAAAAATAGGAAAAGTACTTTAAGTGATGCAGAATGCAAGAAAAATAAGACCTTTGAAAAACTGCTTATAAATAAGCAGTTAATAAGCCAAACAGCTTATTAAGCTAATTGGCTAAAAACCCCTTAAATACCAACTGCACCCAAAGACATTCAGAAAAGTCCCAAGGGTGCAGATGGTAAAAGAGGGTGGTGTTAAAGCGTGTGAGAGTGAAGGGTGAGGTCCAAGGTTCGAGCCTGGGACCTTGGTTTTTGATTTGTTTTTTTATTTTTCAAAACTTTTTACCAAAACTTGAAAAGAAAGAGAAAATAAGCAACTTTTAAAAATGAACTTTTTATGAAACTTATTATTAAGCACGTTATAAGCAAATAAAAAGCTGAAATTTCAAGCTAAAACACTAAATGAGCTACTATGTTAACTGTTTGATTTTAATGCTTAAGAATAAATCCAAAAAACTAAGAAATGGGAATATAAGCCTAGACTAATGAATAATGACAACTAATAAGCACTTATGATTAACAATTAAGCCATATTACCTAAGGAATAAGCTAGAAACAGAAAATACACTACTGAAGAAAAGGCAAATAAGCTAAAAAAAAGATAATTTCCTAACCCTAATAAGCACTAGGGAACAAAAATAAGCAAATGAAATAAGCTAGAAAGGACTAAAAGCAACTCAACAGATAGACAAACTATTAGGACAAAAAGGGTTCTTTGACACTTTTTAAGCAAAGAATAAGACTAAGAACCAAACTACTCAAATAAGCTAAATCTAAGCTGAAAATCAAATTCTAAATAAGCTAAAAGAGATGTAGAAAATAGGCAAAAATCGATTATTTTTTGGTTTTTCCTAGATTTTAAGAAGACTTAAAATGCTTATTGCATTTTTTTTTTTGCTTTTTAAGTCTAAATGGCTTATTGCAGCCCTAAAATAAGCTAGGCTAGTGAGCTTATGAAACCTCAAAAATGGAAAACAGATGGAGCTTGGACTACAATGAGCTTGTGTAGACAAAATCATAACCTAAAACATACTTAAACATACCTAAATATGAAATTGGAAATGAGACTTTGAACATTTAAACTTAGATTTAATGACTAAGACAGTTTAGGATTAAAACCTTAAGTGCTATTGCACAACCCAAAACAAAAACATTCTAAGACCTTAGAGACCAGAAATGAGCATAAGTAATCACTTAAAATTCATTTAATGAGCAAATCTAATAATAAGTTGTTATATAAAACTTTAAAACATACTTTTTAAATATTGATAGCACAAACCTTAGAACTAACTTTTAAACTAAAAGAGCTTTTTAAAACAGAACTACTGGCCTAATATGAGCTTATTAAAGTTGGCTAAGAAGCTAGAGTGAGGTTAAACAGTTTTAACAACTGTTGTCCCAAACACCCCTTTAAAATTCCAAAAAGCATTTTTAGGCTGAAACAATTTAAACTAAGCTTAAAATTCTAAAAACAAATTAAGCATTAAACTAATTAAGAACAAATAAGCAATGACTTTAGGAAAATAAGCACTAGAATAAGCTGTTTTCAGAAACAGCTTTAACCAACAGTATTACTATGAAACTAGCAGTATTAACCTTCAAACAACTTTTAAGCTTTAAACTAGAATCAATAAGCTATAATAAGATGGTTTAAGCATAATAAGCAACATAAATAAGCAGACTAATAAGCAAATCATAAATTAAGCTAAAAAGTGAAAAGTGAACCACACCTTAATCCTTGCTTTAAACAAGGGTTTAAGATCTTCTTAAAAGCTTATAAGCTCGTGCTATTGAGCACCATAAGCCCATCCCTGATTGGCTTATCATCCAAAAGCTTAAAAATTAATGAAAGTAATGAAAGAAACTTCACTTTTATTGAATAACTTGATAGTACAGTGCTTGAAAAGATAAAAGTGCTTAAGTATAAAACTTAGAAACAGAGTATTGAGTACAATAAGGTAAAAATTGATGAAAGAAACAGTTAAAAGATAAGATGCCTTCATTCTTGAAATCCTCCCCTATTTATAGGGGAGTCTTGAGCAATTCGTGAGGTGAAACAACCTGGAGTCTTCAATCACCATCCAATCATCACAAAAGTACATTTGGAAAGCTCAAATCTTTGACCAATCACCATTAAATCGCATCTTTATCGCTTTTGACTTTGTCCCATAACTATAGACGCGTCATTTTGTCCAATAGGATGGTTTGAAAGTGCCACGTGGCACTGAGGGTGTGTAGAGATTATGTTGAAAGCAAATCGTGCAAAGGAGGGAGGTTTGGCTTGGTTTGGGCCTTCCCGCCTTTCTCGGTATTATTTTATAGTTTTTCAAACTTAGGGTTAAAGAGATAACGGGTGTTAGGGTTAGGGATTAATGGTGTAAGGTTGCAGGGACTATCTGTGTTAGTCCCTAAGGACTAACGATGTAATTAGGTTAATGGGGTTATGGTTTGGGCTGTTGGTTTAAATAATTGGGTCGGTTTGGTTTATTTTGGACTTTGGGCTTTTTATTGTTTAAGGCATAATGGTTTTATGTTAATGAGCTGATCCGGCCCATTAACTTGGGTACGGGTTGGCCCACTAAGATGCATACGCCTTCGGCTTCGATTTTCCACGCTTTTTCCAATCTCGTGCTCGGTTTTGTCCGTTTTTTCCTTGTTTTTATCTTTTTGTGAACATCCGTTACTTGCATAGTAAATACATAAAACAAGCATATATTTGGCATTTTAAGTCCGTTTTTGGTCATTTAAGCTCGTTTTATTTAGGAAAAGGTATGTGTATTTAAGCACATACCAAATCCCCTCATACTAAAATATTGTTGTGTCCTCACGCAATGAAATAAATCCATGTTTAGAAAACCAAAAATTTCAACCCCCTTAAATTAAATACCTTGAAAAGTAGCAAAGTGTAAAATTAAAAGGGATTAAGAAATTACTAGTTTTTTAAACACTCCCCGTTTACCATTTTCTTTCTTGCACACATTTTTCTTATTTTTCATTTTGTACAACATGCTGGACTTCCATTATTGATCATAACTTTTAGGATCACTAAATAAGAAACACCTCAATCCTAAGGTGTCCTAAAAAAATAAATTCATCGTCCTTGATTTTTCACTTATTCCTAAACTAAGCTTAAAAACAAAATCATTGTTAATTACAAGTTGAGATGCTAACGCTACTCATATTTGCAATTTGTGTAAAACTTCTCCTCCCGACAGATATTATATATTAAGGTGTGTGTGCTCAATTTGAATTTTGACCATCCAACCCACGTTTTTAGATAGTTATAACCTATCCGAGTTTCACGTTCCACTTTTAGTTATATGAATTCAAAGGTAAGATTGTCCCATGTAGCAACATTTCTTCTCGGCACATCCCAACCTCGTCGGCTAAGTGACCGGGCTTTTGACACCCCACAGAGAATAATTTGTCGAGACTCTGACTTTTGAACCCTTTACTGAAAAATTTCCGTAAAACTTAGTAAGTTTATAACTCAAAGTAAGCTAACTCCTCCAAAATTAAGACATTGTAGGTAAGTTAATTCCTTTAGAGTGACTTTCTTCTCGGAACCTCCCGACCTCATCGGCCAAGTGCCCAGGCTTTTGACACCCCACAGAGAATACTGATCAGAATTAACAAACATCCGGTTTCAAACTTTTGTAGGGATTAGCAAGTTTAAGTTCAGAAAGAATGTTTAAATTTTTGAAAAAGACATTTTCCCTTTATTTATTAAGCAACATATACTAGCAATGTTATTATATTTTTCACATCATTTCTATTTTTTTTCATTTTTTCATTTTTTTTCTTTTTTTTTGCAACATTTATATTTACACCGTATACAGGGAAAATTTCTTTTTAGAAAATAAAAACATATTTTGATCAAAAACTCTTATTTACCAATTCATCGATAAAGCTTTTTACTCTAAAAATGTTGATCTTAATGGACTTTTAAGAGTGATAAAACTCTAACTTGTCTTTTAAAAAAGCACGTATTATTAGTCATTTTAGGAGCTACTGGGAGAAAATGCCACAAATTACACTTATGAGCTTTTAAGATTTCCAACTAATCCTTGCTTAGTATTCCAACTTATATTTAACTCTATCATTTTTTGTTCTTCGCAAATTTAAAATCTTTAATAAAAAGATCCGTGAATGCTTAGCC
>BQNB010091909.1:0-26751 GCA_026074375.1 Tanacetum coccineum | reverse complement strand
TCGTTAAGATTCTTGGGTTGCCGGTGAAGTATTTCGGAGACTGAATGTTCCTTCAAGTGTCGGGGGAGTGTCTCGGATTGTTCTTCGTTTCTGACGGTTTGTGTTGCGGAGAATATTTTGTTTAGACATTTTGTCAAAAAGATAATGAGAGTAGAGAGTATATAATTTGAAGTTGTGTTTAAAAATGTTGAAGTTTAAGGGGTATTTATAGGTAAATTAAATGATAATGGGGAATGTTTTTTAAATCATAATGTTACATTTGGGGGGGGGGCATCGGGCCTCACGCGAGCAGTTTTCGACATGCATGGCGCGTGAGCAGAGGAGGGGACATCGAGCCTCACGCGTGAGGTTTGTGTTTTGTGATGGCTCACGATTGCATTTCGTGACCAACACGCTTAGCTTAAAAGTATTAAATTTTTAATTGGTGATTATAACTTATCGGGTTTATCGAGTGATAAAGAACTAACTAAGTGATGCGTATTTTATTTTAAATATTTAATTACCAAGTTTTAAATTTATAAAACGCGTTCTACCTTTACAAACGCACTAACAGGCAGAGAACTCGGTTGTGAGTAGTGTAGAGTTGGTAAATCCGAGGTCGTCCTGAGAGTAGTTTATTTATGAAATAAGACCAAAAGAAAGAGAGAAACATATTTAGTAAATTATGATTTGACAGTAAAGAAGGAAATACTAGGATAAAGGGTATACCATTACTAAATTACCTCAAATGATTCTCGACTTCCCTCTTGGTTCAATTTATTATTATGATAATCTGAGGTAATGCTAAATTTAGCCTATGATCCCTAGGTGGAATGGACTCGTGAGGGGAATTGACCTATTCCTAGTTCACAGTGATTCCTTCCTCTCGTGGTTTGATGCATTGTGACCCAAATGTGTATCACGCCTAATACCATAGCTAGATCCTATGGCAAGGGATCAGAATTGAACTGCAATCAATCTTGTGCTGATGGCACAACATGCTGAATTTCAGTCTTAAGATTAAGGGTTATGGTCAAACCACCAACGTACATGGGTACTACAATTGGCGAATTGAGGACAACTGAGTGAAGAGGGTGTCTTTACACTCAGAGTTCTCACATCCTTAATTCAAAACCAATATGGAGATCTTGTAACAAAAGCTGAATACAGGCTATGATAATAATAACAAGAGAAGTGGAGAGATCAAATGAAAATAGAACAATAATGATATTGCGGAGAATTACACCATGTTTAGATCTAGGAGAATGTAGGAAACATTGTGAAATGCTAAAATTCATAAAACTAGTTTTGTCACACGTTACATGGCTCCTTCGTCCTTCCCTTTCTCGCTAGTGTTTGCTGAAGGTGGTTTTTCTCCAAACCCTTGTATGGGCTGAAGGAATGGAGACATCTCAAATGAGCTAAAATTAATTCAAGTTTGTTACGGCGTAACGTGTTAAAGGGTTAAGCCGTAATCGTGCTGACGAGGCTTTCCATTTAATAGACAAAGAATAATTTCATATATCACCCTAAAACCACCCTTAATTTCATATATACCCAACTTAATTTTTAAATATCATATATACCCAGTTTTAGCCTGTGCCATATTTGTGACAGTTTTACCCTTATGTGAATTAAGTGCCAAAACCATTTCTCCATCATATATTCATATCTGATGAAGCATTTTTGGTCGTTAAAAACTGGCTTTTATAATATCATTTAGGTTAAAACTTTGTGATCCTCTTTCCTTTCGTAGTGCAACATTGAAATGGAATTTTAATAGAAGATTAATATATTAAAAGTTATTTGTTATTTCTTTTTCACATAATTGAAGAGGTGTTATATTTTAACAGCTTTAGTTTTTGTTTATTATTTTTCGATTCGGAAACTGGCGCTATGCTTGCTTTTAGTTTCAACATAAAACCATACGTGAATTTGGGAGTGATCTTGGTACCAACAACCAAATGATAATCTATTTGTTAGATTTTGCTAGTAAATTTTTGTAGACAAAAATTTAGATCTGTAAAATGATTTTTTTTTCTTTTTTCGAAAGATTAATCAATGTTCAGATCCACGAAAATGGTTTTAAAGCCAAATGGGATGAACACTCAGAATTAGATTGAAAAAGAAGAGGGTAAGATAGTCAGTTTACAATATATTTTAAGTAAAATAAATAAAAGTGGGTAAATATGATATTTTGAGTATGTAAATGGGTATATTTGATATTTAGAAATTGTTTTGGGTATATATGAAATTAAAGAGGTATTAAAGGGGATATATGAAATTCACCCAATAGACAAATATCATGTTACACCGTAATCTCATGCAGGGATTACGGCGTAATGCTGACTCAGCATAGTAGAAGCGTTGGCGTTCATGGTTTACGCCGTAAAGTATGACTCAACATCTTTTACGTCGTAACCTTATGAAGAGGTTACGGCGTAATCTTCATAAACTGCCACCTTTTGTCCATTTTGCATGCAAATACGTATAAATGCTTGTATTTCCTGAATTAACACGAAAAACAATTAAGTACTATTATTAAGGTAAATACATGATGATTATAAGCATTTTCGCAGGGATTTTGACACCAAAAAGTATTAAATATTTGATGTTACCAACTATCCCCCCACTTGACTTATGCTTGCCCTCAAGTAGAACCTGTTAAAATGATTTATAAAAAGATTTCTCTGATTTTACTCAAAGAAATAAATTCATAAAAGACCTATGTTAGAAAACATCAAAGCCGAGCACCTCACGAAAAGGGGATCAAAATTCACTCACTCTCAACTAGTCTAAGTATCTCTTTATCGGGGTGATAGCTTCACAGCATAGTATGTATCCTAGCATAAGCTTGGAAAGTACACAAATCTGCACCAATTAGAGTTAGGGTCTAAACAATTCTTAAAGGCAACATGGGTGACACAACACATGTTTATTAGGTGATTTAAGGGTTAGGATAGACATGGAATACATATTTATTTGGTGTTAAGATAAAAACACAAAACAAATAGTCATATATAATCTAAGGTATCCATAACTGGCTACTGTCCATCCATAGTCCAAGTCTTCAAGTGCGAAAACTTGATCATATCTTCATAGTGAGTTAGCTAATAATGAGATCTTGCGGAGCGTGCTAACCCATTATTCATAACATCGGATGGCTTATAGTTGCACCATCCTCAAAATCACTAGGTGGCTTATAGTTACACCACCTTTATACTTAGTTAGTTTTATAACACGTAACCAACCTCAGGAGTCATCACATTAGGTGGCTTATAGTTGCACCACCTTTTTTATTTTTATTATACTCTTAGACATAAATAACATATCCCCCCACTTGAGATAAACAGTATCAAAAGTGACAATACCGGGGGGTCTTCTATGATCAAAATAATATGTCATCAACGAAAGTGCTAATCTTTGAACCATTTTCCTGAACCATAGACTTAGGTAGCCAAAAATTTCAACACAAAGATAAATATAAACTACAGGGTTGGCTAAGGCGAAATGGTGTAACGAAACATATAACAATAGGTGAAAACATAGATTGGCTAAAACAAGGGTAATCTAGGGGTATCTTGCTCTATTGATGAGCGCAACAAAAGGGTTTTTAACACGGGAGGTCGACAAGTCAGTGTAACTTAGTCGATAAAACACATACATATAGGCTTATGTGGGTGAATTCCTAAATATTGCCTTCTCGAACCATCTATTCCTGCTAATCAATTAGGTCTCGAAATGATGTACATGCCAAATTCTAAAGTCTACAATACTACCGGCACACTCAATATTTTTAGTGGATTTTTATAGAATGAGATGAAAACGGAATATTAGGCTTAAACCTCACCAAGTAATAATAAGGGGTAATGTGTATTCAGCAAAGATTATTTCTAGTTTAGTAAGAAATATATGTCAAAAATTTTAAAATCGACATCATTTTTCAAAGAAAACTAAAAAATCGAAGGCAACAATTAGTCAAGTGAATCTTATTTCTACTCCCCCCAACTGAAATATACAAAGTCCCTTTTGTATGAAAATAGAAAATAGAAATAAGGATAGAAAAACTCCCCTCGTAGTGTTTTTGAACAAGAGGTTCAAAAAGTGAAAGGCCAGGGAAGATAATTGGATCGACCTAATTATATGTTGAATCTGCATGAAAAGTTAAAGGACTTTACGACGTAACTGGATCGGCCCAATTACGCCGTAAACATATACATTACCGCGTAACACAGAAAAGTGTTTACGCTGTAAAGTGCTACTGAACTTGAATTCCATCTAAAACACAAATTGTTAGCAGCAAACATAGATAGATAAATAGAGGTAACATCCTATGAATCCAAATTATTACAGACATAAAAATAAATTGTTTAAATTGTTCCTTGGTTCAAATCAAAATGAAGCACTAATCTTCGTTCATGCCATCCTGTTGGCTTTGGGAAGTGGAAGGACCTGCGTTGTCATCACCAAACAAACCAAACGGGCTAGGAGAAGAAGAAGGAGCAGTAGAGTAAATGGGAGTGCTGGACATGAATTTCACACCCTGCTGAACCCCAAGATCAGGAATATCTGGAACATAGGCGTAGGGGGTTCCATTATAGCGGGTGTGATCAATGTGGTGATGGGCAAGAAGCTGCGAAAGGTGATTCGTGTTCCAAGTTAGGAACCTCTCATGCTTCGTCCTCCACTGTCTAAACTCCCTATAAAACTGGTCATACTGCTCAGACATCCTAGATACCACATAAGTGAGCTCATCAACGTCACCTACTAGTCTGGAGATGTTAGTCTCGATATCTCCCAACCTCTCATCCATACCTCTAAGTCTGTTAGTGGTGGTCATGTTGGGGTGGCGTCTCACACCCCCTACATCAGCTTGTCCCATACCAGCTCCAATTCCCTCGTCCCTAGCAACCTCGGGGACATCATCAACTATCTCACCATAACCCAAAGCATTATACTTGCAAATACCCAGTTCTACCAACTTGGCTACACATAGGAGGGAGGTCTCAAGACCTAAAGTAACACCCCTCAATGCCCCCAGATTCATAAGTCCAAACGACCTAGCAATCCTACCAATCAAATGTGCCCCAACAATCGGGCTCTTCTTCTTGTACCCCTTTGCCTTATCCGCGAAAAACTTAGCAACATGCCATGGAAAATCAACCCTAACTCCTTCATCCATGCTATGCAATAAAAACAAGTCATCCAGAGTGACCTTTTCTTTCCCACTGTGCCTACCTGCAACAGACAAGGGTAGCAAACGATGCGTCAAACGGCGAATGGGGCTACGGATAGAGGTGTAGGATGGTGGGGTCGGGTGTCATAGTGATCACGGGCGGTAATGTTGACAACATATTTAGTGCGGTCGTAGTTGTAGGGCCTGTTTCTAAAACATGACTCATAAAAAGGCTCAAAAAGATTGTTGCCCATTTCCTCATCAGTGTATAAACCCAATGTGGGAACTAGAAGGGGGGTTGAATAGTTTTTACCGTTTTAAATTAAAACTTAGATTATCGACTTATGTGAACTCAAGAAATATACACAAGTGTATATGATAGCGATGCAATAAGTAAATAAGTAATCTACGAAATGTGAACAAGTAAAGATAAGAAAGATCAAATCGATGACGCAATGATTTATAGTGGTTCGGCTACGAAGCTTCTCTTCGCGCTACTCCACTCCCCAAGTACCCAACTTGAGAGTTATCTTCACTATGTCAACAAGTTCCCTTTAGGCGGAGAAAACCGTACACGTCGCTTACACTTTTTCCGATACTAAGCTAAATACCGAGTTCTACTTCGAGATAGAACCAATCTAACACACTATGTATTTTGGGGCCTAAATACTAACCTATCATACACATATGATACACACAACACAAGATATACAAGATGAATAATTGTCACAAACGTGATGACACAACTAAACTATTAACACTTGAAGCTTGACGTCTTCTTGAGTGTTCTTCACTAAAGAGTGGAATGAGTTGATCACTTGTAATGGATTATGCAACAAGTATAATGATCAAAGAATATGAAAGATAAAAGATGTATGTGAAAAATATTTGTCAAGAGTTGTTTAAAATGAAAGCTTAAGGTTGCTATTTATAGGCAAATCTTTGAAATTCAAATCTGTCCCAGATAGCTGGTCCGTGCGACTCACGAATCCACCATTGCCTGGATCCGTCCCTTGTATTTGGTTGATCCGTGGGTGGATTTGGGACAACATTTTTCATTTTGTGATTAACCCCAAATCTATACAAAATATTGTTTTGTACAGTACTTAATAAAACTAATTTATTAGATTCTTCTAGAACAAAATACTTCTTATCACCAATAAGGAAAGATTTTCTAGATTTGGAAAGATTTAAAAAGATTTGGAAAGATTGTTTCCACTTATGGTTAATCTTATTTTGTTTTACATGATTAATATAACTAGCTTATAATTAATTATGTGTTAACTTAAATCATTTGATTAGAAAGGGTTTATGCAAATGATAATATTTTTCTTTGATCATTAACTATGTTTAATAATGCCATATTCATATCTTAAGTGATTTGTCGTCGTCAAGTAAAATTTCGACTAAATTACTTGTTTACGTAAACTTTTACGTAGTATGACATTATATTTTTTATTATCAAAATATGAAGATCATTAAATATAAATATCATTTTTGCGCGAATATTTGTATTAACAATCTCCCCCTTTTTGAGGATGACAAAATATAAACTCATGCTTATTTAAAAGTTACTAAATAAGTATTTAGTAGAAGAGTTTACATATCTTCTCCCTCTTTTTTGTCGAAGCAAAAAGTGTTGTAGAGGCGGTCCTTGCAAGTCTTGTTTTTTACAAATGCTAAGTTACTTTGTTACGAATGCAAAGTAAAAAAAATAACTACTAAGTTGCAAGTGCTCCCTCTTGGTGTATGCTCCCCCTTGCTTGGGGCACCAAGGAATCAAGCTATGGATGCGTGCTACAAAACAAAGTTAGCAGACAAGCAAATATATATATGACAACCACATATGCACACATATACATTTTATACAATAAACATCCTTCATCAACACAACAAAAATCCTAAATCTTGGGAGAAAATCTTGTCTTCCTTATAATCCACAGGGTTTGAGGTACCATACGAGTGGATTTAGTGCAGAAGGTATGGTGGGTTTGAAGATCCAAGATGATGTTGGATGTAGGAGCAAATGAAATGAACACCTTCTTGTAGGCTTTGAAGTTGATTGACTTTGTTGGTACAACATCTACACATGTGTCACAACCCGTAAATTTCCGATCAATATTTTAGCCGTTTTCGTTTGATAATTTGAATTTTTAATGTTTCGTTTAAATTTTTACGTTTAACCGGGAAGATGTTCCGTTAATTACTGAGAATCATTGTCGGAAGCGATCCGTGCATCCAATCATCGTAGCCTTTCGACAGTTGTCTCGTTTTTACGTTCCGAGTTGATATTTAAATTTTCAAAATTTTTCGTAAAGTTTCTACGCGTTTTCAGTTCTTGCGTATTCCGTAAATAACTAGAATTATATAGTGTGTGCATGGTTACCTAGAAATTAAATCAAGAGCATCTTTGCATGTCCTAGAAATTGGGAGATCAAATTGGTCCCCCTTGGTCCCTTTATGCCCACGTCTAACATACAAGCACACACATGGGATTCTCATTTTGAAAACCTTTACTTGACTAAATTCATTTCATTTCATTCATTCCCATCTCATTTTCTCTCATAATAAACACACACATAAAAATTATGCTCTATTTTCCTTCTTCTCTCCTATAACCGACGAACCAAACTCACCCTAATAAACCATCCATATTTTGATTTTGATCAAGAATTCTTGAAGATAAAGTGTACTTTCAGGAGATTTAAATAGTTAGTGTGGGTATTTTAACAACGTTTGGGTTGTTTTAGTTTCTAATCATCCCTCTAAACCTTCATTTCTTGTTGTTGATCCCAGTTAACTTCTAATGATCGAATTCCTTAAGCTTGTTTAAGGTTTAGTTATGCTAGATAAATCTAACACAACTTAGTTTAAGAAACTTTGTTTGATAATACTAAAGATTATACGGAATCTAATCTTTAATATACGAAGAATTCTTCAGTAACACACAACAATATAATTTCAATAATAAAAGCTCAAATATTATTATTACAAATAATACGAATACTCTCCTAGTATTAGAGTAGGAACATTCGATGATCTATAATAAAAGTGGAACAATGTTGCCAAGAAATGAGTCGAACTTAACGACTCTGTTAAATAAAACCAAAATAGTGCTATTAGGGAGACAACCCGAAGGTTTTCCCTTTAATTTTTTTGCAAAAATTTTAGCAATAATGTTTTCTTGGTCATACAAATTGTCATTTTCTTTTAAATGATGTTAAAAAAACTCATTTACGTAGTAACCGAGGTCGAGGGTTATGACGTAATAGTAATTTATATTGGTATTTTTGAAACGATTTAAAAATACTTTACGGCGTAACCGGTCCGAATCTTGTTACGCCGGTATCACATTTCTCGGAGGTATAAAAAGAGAAGTGGTTACGGCGGTATTGAGAAGTTTCTTCTCTCCTTTTACCCTATATAACTTACACAGTAAATGTTGGTTCTTACTATTTACCTAAGCGTTCCAAATGGTCGGTAAAATATTTTTCACATCTTTATTTGGATTTAATCTTTTATACATGTCTTGTTTAGTTTTTCTATCTTCAAATTGATTGGTTGATTATCCTTTCTATTTAACTGTGTTATTATTCAATGTCCCAAATTAACCATTGATAGATCGTTAATCATATCATCATAATAGGGTATGATTTCATTGAACATACCAAATTATCAATTTATGAGGATGTTAATTTGTGGACATGAGTTTGATCCTATTTTTAAAATTAAACTAGGTTTTGACTATTTAAAATGGGAGATTTTGTGGCTATGGATAATTTGTATGTAGTGTTTGGGAATATACACAGGCTGGGTTTACGTCGTAACCACTGTTACAAATTTTACGGCGTTAAAAGAATGTGTTACGGCATAATCTCAACCTAATGGTTAGCCGTAATGTCCTCTGATCTCTTTTATTTTAGGAGTTATCTCTGATCCGTGTTTACCATTTAACTTGATGAGTTTACATTTTTGCGTGAATGGTTTTAAAGTTTAAAAACCGTGAATTCTCTGCTGATAGCGCAAATGGTTTTGTTAAAAAATACTCAGAAATTTCGATAAAGAGAAATTTAGAGACGCGGAATGCTCTTGACATTGTTGAATTTTGTGCTCTTCTGCGTGGGGATGCTCACCATAAATCTTATTCTCGTTATGTCACGTTATGCTATAGTGAGGTAGATAGGACATTTTAATTCTCAGCCATAGAACGCAACGTTGTATGGATATATGTGGCAGGTAGTTAGGGAGGTATGTTATGGAGTTTCTTATCTTGTTTTTCCTTTTAGGAGTCATATCGTTTTAGTTAGACAATGCCGGTTATCTATGGTTTTTTTAGTTTGGAGGGGTTTAAAGAAGTATGACTATGTAGACAGTTTATTTTGGCATTATGAATGTACCCAAACCCCCAAACACGAGGAGATGCGGAAATGTGCTTGTTCGAGCCATTTCGTAATCTATGCTTTAGAAACAGGCTTAATAAAAAACTACTAACTATACGCTTAGTACGTCATTAACATTTCTACTAATAATACATGTGATACCTGACACCCCATCCTACACCTCAATTCGCGAGAGACCCATAGATCGCTGTTTGGGCATCGAATTGCTCACCTTGTCTGATGCAGGTAACACATTGTAAGGAGAAAGTTCCAATATGGTGGACTTGTTTATGTTACACAATATGGATGGAGGAGCATGACTGGGTGGATGTTTACTATGGCATGTTGTAGCTAAATTTTTGCACTGACAAAAAAAAGGGGGGGGGGGGGGAAAAAGGGTACAAAAAGAAGGTCTAATCATGGGTGCACATTTGAGTTAGTGAGGATTGCTAGGTGTATGATGGTTGCATGAACTCGGGGATCTTTGAGGAGTGTTACGTTAGGACCAGAGACATCGTTGTTGAATATGGCTAAGCTGGTAGATTTAGGGATGACAGCGTAGGTATAATGAGATTGATTTTGCGTATCTGTAGGTATAATGGGACTGGGCTATGGTGAGAATGGTTTGTTGGTTGTCTGATAATGGAGAGGATGAGAGGATGGGCCGCTGCTAGCAAGTGATGTGAAGGGGTGTGAGGATGCCACAGCCGAATATGAGCTTTAACCAACAGGCTTGGTAGTAGCAGATGGATAAAAGACTGGTGAAATGGAGACTGGTATCTCTAAACTTTAGGGGCGAGATTGATGATCTTACTTGCGTTGTGTCTGGGATGTGAATTATGAGCGGTAAAGGTTCGATTCAGTTTTATGGTGTGTTGGTTGGACAGATGAACAGATGGGCAAAGATAGGTTCCGACTTGGGAACCCTGATCACCTTTCACAGCTTTATTCTCATCACACATTACATCACACTCGCTATGATGGAACCCACTATCTTATGTCCCTAACATTCTAATTTAAGGGTTCAGACAAGGGTGTAACTTCATGTCTTGTACTCCGTACTTATCTTTGGTTTTCCCTCTCAATCTCCTTCTCTAACCCATTTAGAATTGTTTGGGGTGCGATGCATGACTTCCAACTTTCAAAACTATGGAAATGACATGAGCGAAGAATAATTTTTCCGTTTGATTTAAACACAAGAAAACCCATTTGAAACAATTTACTTTTTATGTCTGTAATAATTGATTCTAGGTTATTATACTTTAGTCTATCTAGTGTTTTGTTTGTGGCATGTGTGTTATAGATTTGATGGAACTCGGTGGTCGGAAGGATATTACGGGCGTAAACACTTCCATCTTTTATGCCACCCACCAGAGTATAAACATTTTTTACGGCGTAATTAGGCGGTCTGTTACGTCGTTTAATTGTCAATTTGTTTTGCATGCATGGATTATTACTAATTGGGCTGATCCGATTATCTCCCCGGGTTTTTAATTTTAAGCCGCTCGTTCAAAGAAATACAAAGGGAGTTTCTAATTTCTTATTTCTATTTCTTTTATTTTCGTACAAAAGGGACTTTTTACATTTCAAGTTGGGGGAGGGGGAAAGAAATAAGAATCACTTGACTAATATTTACCTTCGATTTTCTAGTTTTATTTGAAAAATGGTACCAATTTTTTTAAAAATATTCATGTTTATCTTACTATATCTAGAATTTTCTTTATCGTAATATGCACATTGATCCCTTTATTATCACTTTGGGGAGGTTTAAGAATGATATTAGAATTTTTCATCTTATAGAAATTCACCTCAAAAGTATTAACTGGCTGGTTGTTTTGTAGCTTTAGAAACTTGGCTTGTTCCATCATATTAGAGACCTACTGATTAGCAGGATTAGATGGTTGAGAAGCAAAACATTTAGGAATTCACCAAATAACCAGTTATGTGGGTGTTATGGACTTGTTACACTGACTTGGTCGACCTCCGTAGTTTAAAACCTTTTGGTTGCTCAATCATTCATTAGTGCAGATACCCATAGATCAACCTTGTTGAGCCTATCTATGTTTTCACCAATATTATATGTTTTGTTACTCCATTTCGCCTTTAGCCAACCACTGTAGTCTATTTTTTTCTTTGTGGTTGCAAATTTTTGGCCGCCTAAGAGTCATGGTTCAGGAAATTGGTTTGAAGTTTGGCTCTTACTTTGACGATTATTATTTGATCATGGAAGACCTCTCTGGTATTATCAACTGTTGTTACTGTTCTATCTCAAGTGCGGGGATATGTAATATGTTATATACAGTAGTATTTATAAAAAGGAAGACATGGGGTGGTGAAACTATAAGATACTAGTTATTATAACTCCTGATGTTGGTTACGTGTTATAAAACCAACTAAGTAAAAAGGTGGTGCAACTATAAGCCCCTAGTGATTTTGGGGATGGTGCAACTATAAGCCATCCGAAGTATAAAGGTGGTGCAAATATAAGCTACCTAGTGAAGAATGGGTTAGCATGCTCCGGCTAATATTCATCTATAGTAAACCATATGATAATCATCGATCATATTTTCACAATCAAAGACTTGGATATGGTTACATGGACAAGTAGCCGGTTTTGGATACCTATAGATTAGATAGGACTAATTGTTTTGTGTTTCTATCTTAACACCATATTAAATGTTGTATACCATGTCTATCCTAACCTTTAATCACCAATTAAACTGGTGTTTTATGGTCACTCCATGTGCCTTTAAGAATTGTTTAGACCCTAACTCTATCTAGTACAGATTTGTGTACTTCCCAAGCTTATGATAGAATACATGATATGATTGTGTAGTTGAGCGATCACCTCGAAAATGAACACTTAGACTAGTTGAGAGTTGAGTGAATTTTAACCCCCTTTTCGTGAGGTGTTCGCATTGATGTTTCTAGCATTAAGTCTTTTTATAAGACTTCATTTCTTTGAGTAAATCAGAGAACTTTTTATAAACTATTCTACAGGTTACTTCGAGGGCAAAAGAAGTCAAGTGGGGGCAATATTTGATAACATCGATATTTTGAATACTTTTCTGGTTTCAATTCCCTGCGTAATTGCTTGTAATTGTCGCTTATTTTCCTTGATAATGGTACTTAATTTCTTTTTATGTTAATTTCAAGATAAAAAGGTGGCAGTTTAAGATTACACCGTAACCTCTTCATAAGGTTACGACGTAAAAGATGTTGAGTCATACTTTACGGCGTAAACCATGAACGCCAACGCTTCTACTATGCTGAGTCAGCATTACGCCGTAATCCCTACATGAGATTACGGTGTAACATGATATTTGTCTATTAGATGGAAAGCCTTGTCAGCACGATTACGACTTAACCCTTTAACATGTTACGCCGTAACAAACTTGAATTAATTTTAGCTCATTTGAGATGTCTCCATTCCTTCAGCCCATACAAGGGTTTGGAGAAAAACCACCTTCAGCAAACACTAGCGAGAAAGGGAAGGACGAAGGAGCCATGTAACGTGTGACAAAACTAGTTTTAGGAATTTTAGCGTTTCACAATGTTTCCTACATTCTCCTAGATCTAAACATGGTGTAATTCTCCTTAATATCATTATTGTTCTATTTTCATTTGATCTCTCCACTTCTCTTGTTATTATTATCATAGCCTGTATTCAGCTTTTGTTACAAGATCTCCATATTGGTTTTGAATTAAGGATGCGAGAACTCTGAGTGTAAAGACACCCTCTTCACTCAGTTGTCCTCAATTCGCCAATTGTAGTACCCATGTACGTTGGTGGTTTGACCATAACCCTTAATCTTAAGACTGAAATTCAGCATTTTCTGCCATCAGCACTAGATTAATTGCAGTTCAATTCTGATCCCTTGCCATAGGATCTAGATATGGTATTAGGCGTGATACACATTTAAGTCGCAATTTTCCTAACATCAAATCACGAGAGGAATTAATCACTGTGAACTAGGAATAGGTCAATTCCCCTCGCGGGTCCATTCCACTTAGGGATCATAGGCTAAACAAGGATGTTCGTCTTAGTTTAGCGTTACCTCAGATTATCATAATAATAAATTGCACCAAGAGGGAAGTCGAGAATCAGGTGAAGTAATTCAGTAATGGTATACCCTCTATCTTAGTATTTTCTTCGTTACTGTCAAATCACAATTTACTAAATATCTTTCTCTTTCTTTGGGTCTTGTCTCATTAATAAACTACTCTTGGGACGACCTCGGATTTACCATCTCTAAACTACTCACGACCGGGTTCTCTGCCCGTTAATGCGTTTGTAAAGGTAGAACGAGTTTTATAAATTTAAAACTTGGTAATTAAATATTTAAAATAAAATACGCATCACTTAGTTAGTTCTTTATCACTCGATAAACCCGATAAGTTATAATCACCCATTAAAAATTTGATACTTTTAAGCTAAGCGTGTTGGTCACGAAATGCAATCGTGAGCCATCACAAAACACAAACCTCACGCGTGAGGCTCGATGTCCCCTCCTCTGCTCACGCGCCATGCATGTCGAAAACTGCTCGCGTGAGGCCCGATGCCCCCCCCAAATGTAACAGTATGATTTAAAAAAATTCCCCATTATCATTTAATTTACCTATAAATACCCCTTAAACTTCAACATTTTTAAACACAACTTCAAATTATATACTCTCTACTCTCATTATCATTTTTACTAACAAAATGTCTCAACAAATTACTTCCCGCAACACAAACCGTCAACAATGAAGGACTAGCTGAGATACTCCTCTGACAGCAGAAGGAACATTTAGTCTCCGAAATACTCCACCGGCAACCCAACAACAACAAAAAATCAACTTCCGAGCACCACAATTTGTTTACCCCAAACCAACCATACTACTCAACCCAAACATACCAACCATACCATAACCCGTCATTTGCACCTGCACCACAACAAAATACGTACAACCCATACGGACAACCAAACAACATGTTTGGCCAATATGAATACGGTTCACAACCTCACAGTGGCGGTTCTTCATCTCAACCTAACATTGATGGTTCTTCATCTCCCGTTCGACATTTTAGTTTAGTTGACGAGAAAGAAATGTATGCCCCCTCTGCATTCAGAGAGCTATCATGATTAGCAATCTCCCGTCGAAGAAATAGAAGAGATACAAGTCCCGGCCCATAAGAATCCGAACCGAAGATGCCAACCGTCCCCGGAAAAGAAGATGACGAACCGAAAAGGCGGGGGAACAACATTGTGTTCCATGGACCACTGAGGAAGAGGTTGCATTATGTAAATATTAGGTTTATGTATCCGAAGATAGCGTTGAGGGTAATTCGAGAAAGATTAAGGGGTTGTGGGTTGAGGTCATGAAGCACATGCACGCAACTTGTCCTATTACCAAGCGTCAGACGTACGATATGATTAACGACAAATGAAAAACCGTGTGTCCAAAAGTTGCTACTTTATGTAGTGTGTATGATATCGTCTTTCAGATGTACACTAGTGGAGCTAACGACGCGAATTATATTCAAAAGCCACAAAAAGAATATCAAGTTGAGTATGCAATCCCGTTTGCAATTCTTCATTGCTGGAATGAGTTAAAAAACTGACTTGATGTGGAATTATTGGCCAAGTTGATGGTCAATGAGTATGAAACCGTCAAGGAACCGTACAACGTCCAAAAAGGCCAGAACATGACGGAGTTTATATTGTGTGTATATATAAGTGTGATAAAGCAAATTGGGGGATGAGATTACCCGATAACCCGATAGACCCAAACCCGATTACCCGTAACCTGATAGACCTGAACCCGATGGACCTAATGCCTTATAGGGGCGTGTTGTGGAGTAGTTTTTATTTTTCTAAAATCCAAAAAACCTTACCCGATAACCCGTTTGACACCCCTAATTACAGTTGCTCTTAGGGCTACACGCTCTTGCTTAAGGTTGCTCGTAGTCTATTCCTTATGTATATCTGCTTATGCTAAGAATGACAAAAACATATTTTGATGGGGTGTGCGTAAGACCAAACCAAACCGGACTTAATATGAGGAAAATGATAGACCGAAGGCCAAACCATAATTTGTTCAGTCTGGTTCAATTTGTGGCCCATTGTGCTCATGCCTATCTCCTCACGTATGGTTGGCTCTAAAAGTCGAGGTAGTACGTCATGAGATCAAATGCAAGGCGATACTTTGTGTTGTGTGTATATGTAAGTATGATGGGTGTTAATTGAAACACAGATTTAAATAACCAAGGAGTAACATATACAAGAATTTGAGTAGGATTATGATGTGGAAACAATGTGGGGGAGTATAGTATTATGTTGTAAGCACATTTAAAAATAGAGTGAATGTTGCTCACAATTGCTAGTATATGAAAGGATAATGTGCAAGCATACAACGATCTTTCAACCACTAGCCTTCACATAAATGCCGAAAGGTCACACCGGTGCACACTAAATAGAAAAGTGCAAGCGAAAATGAAATGAGAGTAACGAGGAAATGAAATGCGGCGTTATTTTCATTTTAGGATTAAACTGTTATAATCCGAAGCTCGAATTTATCCTAGATAAATATTAGAGGGGTTGTAAACGAAAAAAAACAAAATAGACAACCTAAAGGGTTGTTTGGGTCGGCATAGGGACGAACACCCCTAAGGGGTGTGTTTGACTTATTGTCAAACTAGAATACTTGTCCTACGAGTATTCTAAAATCCTCTTATAAACCCTATATAAACAATGGGACTCTAAGGGATTCTCATAACACAAATACTAACTCTAAAAACCTTTTCCCCCTCCTCTTCTCTTTATGATCGGTTGATCCCAAAGGGTTTAAACCCTTCGACCGATTTCAACTTCCACAAGTTGAAACCCTAAATCGGCTCTAGCCGATTTCGGGTTTACCCCGGTTTCGTAACACGCCTAACTTGCGTAGGTTCGAAGCCCTAGTTCTACTTGCGCAATACCGGTGGATACCTGACGAAACCCTAAGTCTCGTTTTCCTCCCAAAAACCCTAAAGTTGCCGAACAAACTAAAGAGGAAGGATCCCACACATCCGACTGATCAAGAAGCTTACACACCTGCAGGATAACAAGTAAGTCTTCTATAAACACCCTTTATACGTGTTTAGAGTTAGGTTATGTCACTAATTAGGCATGATTTGCTAATTAGGGTTTGAATGGATGCGCGTTGTGCATGTTTTATTGGTCATGTGAGATACAACCAAAACCCTACACTATCACATAATCATATCTCCCATCACGAGACCGCGATTTACTACTCACATCATAGTACTCACTCATCACTTATACAAATTATCAATATCTATATAAAAAAGAAAAAATAAATAAATAGACAAAAAACATGTATTTTTCTCGTGAACGTGACCACAATACATTTGACGCCTGACAAACCATTAAGAGGCCCAATGGCGACCAAGACCCGACCCACTCCTACCCCAAGCAAAGATTGCGTGTTGCGAATGCTTGAGCAACTGAGTGAGTACTATAGTTAGCCTGGTTCACTTAGTGGTTGGTCGCCATCCAAAACGCATCCCCCCTCTACAAGCCCACCCTTAAAGGCGTCTCTTTTGAACAAAAGTTGAAGACTTGGTCCGGTAGTCGACCGAGTGTTGTGAGTTTGTTTGTGTGTACGAGTGTTTTTAATTAATTTTTGTGGGGTATGTTTTTTTGATGATCGCAATCGTCTTATTAGAATCATTTGGTTATGCACTTAGTTTCATATAAACAAAACTGAGTTGACGTTGACGTGATCAACATTACATGCGGTCTACGCCTGATGAAGCGAATGTGGTACATCATTTAAGAGAGGTGATTTGTACATCATTTTTTTAACATCTTGCGTCACCGAGTGTAATTTAATGATAAATAGAAAAAAAATAATCACCTCCATCATTTAATTCCTAAAACTTTGATTTCAAACATTCCGAAACAGAAAAACATTGACCCGAAAAATGCGTTACCATTTTGACCAAATAAGACGACCGTAACATATATACAAGTGTCATCACGTGTCAAACACACATTTCTATATATCTATATATGATATATGATCTATGATCCATGATCTATGATCTATGATCTATACCCTGTGACTCTAAACCCTGACTTTGAGTTTTGATTCGACAATGAAGTTTAATCTTAGAACAATCGATGCAGACAAAAACACTGATCCGATTTATGATACGCAGTCTTCGTCTCATTCTTCCACTTTTATGATTCGAGGTTTGTTTTTTTTTCTACATTTTTATCACGATCAATTCATTTGATCGTATCATCTTTATTTTTTAGTAAAATGTGGGTGCGTTTAGTTGAAGAAAAAAAAATAAGAGGGTTTAGTTTTCCAAATGCTATTGTTGTTTATTTTGAAAAAAAAAGGTAGGTTTTGGGTTACAATGGGAAACAAAGAAAACATCAAAAATGTGTTTTTTATAGTTTTCCTTATTAAATTACGAAATGCAAAGTTTCTATTTTTTTTTTATTTGAACGCAATCTCTGTTTTTTACAATTTGATGATATTACCTGTAGTTGTTAGAGGCTTGTTTTGATTTTTTGAGTTTCTAGCAGGAATTCCAAACCGAAATTTAAATGGAAGCTGCGTAGGAATGGATATGACTCGAGGACGGTTTGAAATGAGGGAAGAGTTGGTGCGAGAGGTAGAAAAGGAGAGGATTAGAGCGCAGATAATAGCGGAGGAGCTGGGGCGTAGGCGTGTTTTGGAGGAGGAGGTAAGGAATGAGTTAAGGATGGAGAGGGATATGATGGCTATGAGCAGCAACGGGGGATTCCCGTCGCAGTTTATGCCTGTATCTTTGCCTCCGAGCCACGTTAATAGGTTAGAGCCGAGGTTTTTGCATCAGCAGCCTGTTGGACTGGAGGAGAGAATTATAATGTCCATTGCAGATAAGCATGGTCATGGTGTTCATAGGGGGGTTTCGGTTTCACCATTCCAGCAGTTTGGTGAATCACCCAACATTACAGGGATTCATAAGCCGCAACCGAAGGATACCGAAAAGGAGGTCATTGTTCTGGTGAGCGCCAGTTGTATTCTTGCATTTTGAGTGCATGTTTTTGAGTCATTATTGTATATATTTCATAATATACATCACCTATGAATTCTTTCTCAATCTTCTTGTGTATCATGTTGAATTTAGAGGTATAAGTAAGTACTGTAGTTCATAACTCCAAGGGCGAGGTACGGCTTAAACCTGTTTGAATCATTTAGAAAGAAAAAAAAAGTTTCATGATTTTCCTTGATCAGCGATCAAGATTTCATCTAATGACAGACAACGATTTGACTACTATGTTATTATGACTCACTCTGAAAAACGTGTTATTTTTATCTGCATTTTGCTGTCAAAGGTATTATGTTTTCGTTGTCCATCTGCTGAGTTTTTTAATCTACATAATAGGATCTGATTCTGTTTAACAAATGATACAAATCAAACGTTGACTACTATTGTCCCACAGAAACTTGTGCTGTCATTATTCCTTATCAGCACTAATTAGCTCTGTCAATATGTAGTGTGATCTATGCACTCTGGATCATTTTAGAACTTTAGGCTGTTGTGTTACTAAGTTCTGCATGGGCGTACAATGACACTCTCTATGCCCCAAAATAATTGCCCCTTTTGACTGTGCACATAGTTTAGGGGGATTGGTTGAACATAAGTCAAATATATAGGAATCACCTCTATTTAGTCACAACATAGGAATCATGGATCCAATCCGATGCTAAGAGCAATTGCACTTGTTCTGGGACATTCCCAAATGATATGGCATTGCTTTAATGCTTAACGGAGGGACACATGTGTAATCTGGCATTTCCACTAGGCCATTACGTTTGTTACAGAGCAGTAGAGATTCTGGCTCTCATGAATCACCTGGATGCTAGTGTAGTCTTGGCTTTGTTTTAACGCTTGTGTTTTTATATCCGAAATAGCTTAGCTTGGTTGATGGGATACTTGTCTACATACACTTGAATCTATGCGGGACTAGTGTCACTGCATCAGGTTGCCTTATTATATTACCAGAATAGCTATGTTTGAGTGTTTTGGAGCCCGTGGTCGATGGTGTTATCTGGCTTAATTCGGACTTCGTTTATTGTTTGGAAAGTTCTATCTTACGTCTTCAGTGGTACTTTAATAAATTTATTCGGGAATCTGTTTTAATAAGAGGTTAGAAGCAGCCTCAGAATCTAGTCTCTAGCTTTACACTCGCTAAGTTCAGTTTGTTTTTTATTTGCTGCTATCTACTAACTATCTTGAAAGTTCTTTTTGGTCTTTTGCTACCTTGACCTTCTACAGTTTCACTTTTTTGTGACACTTCTTTTCTCAACTCTCAGTCTCACTATGACTGTTTGACACTTTGACCCTCTGGGTGGGTATATTTGTTAGACCTTGATATAGAAGTTGTTTCACATGCAGAGACTTGAGTCAACTGTGCTTGAAACTGATAAATAACATTTGAAAGGTGGTTGGTGTATTCGGAACTAGACTATAGTTGAAGAGGCTGTTGACTTTATTTTAGTCATTACTTTGTTGCTACATATCTGACTATCTGAGTTATGTGTTCTTAGACATTCTGCACTTTGCAAGTCACCACATTTAATCTTAACTTCTTGACATAGGGTTTCTCAAGTTTTTATTATTGTTATTATTATTTTGTAGACCAAGTGCAGTGGTGAGAGTCTGTGTGGAATGAAGCGGAAATCAGTAACACCTGTTGCTGAAGGTTCAAGTGAGCCTCGTGCAGATATCTCAAAGAAGAAAGTAAAGAAGGAGTGGAGTTGTGCAATTTGTCAGGTAAGTGCCACAAGTGAGCGTGCTTTAAACGATCACCTTCAAGGAAAGAAACACCATTTGAAAGAAGCAGCTTTAATAGCTGAGAAAACTGGAGCCAACATTGGTCTTGGGGTTGCACCCAAGAAACCCATCGCAAAGCCGGTCAAGCTTTCTTTAACAACCGTTGATGTGAGTTCCTCGGAGAAAACAAAGTCGGAAGCCAAAAAGATACTAGTGAATGAAACACCAGAAACGATCAGAACACCAATCACACCTGAATCAAGTGATACCAAGGCAGAAGCCATAAAGAAAGAAAACAAGAGTAATAACTTCAAATTTTGGTGTGAGATGTGTCAGATAGGAGCCCACTCTGTCGATGTAATGAATAATCATAAGAAAGGAAAGAAGCATTTGAATAAACAACTTCGAAAGGGTAAAGTTGATACTGAAGCTCCTGCAATTGAAAAGGTGTGTGATGCCGATGAAGAAACCGAAACTGAAACAAAAAATGTGGTGGATGTAGAAATGGTAGCTTGTGACATGAAAACTGACACCCAAACAATGAAGTCAGTGGATGTAGAAATTGTTGCTAATGAGGCCAAATCTGAGACTGAAACAAAGAAGGAAGTTGTTGTAGAAGCTGTCAAAACCGTTATAGATGACAAGCAAGATGTCAATGAAGATGAGGCTGATACAGTGGTTGAAGATGAAGCTGAGGTCTAAAACCATGAATGCTGGCATTGAATATGTTACTGCAGAAAAAGCTGATAGTGTGGTTGCTGACAGTAACGAGACAATGAAAACAGACGTATGATGAAAGTATCTGATGGGTTGGTATTGTGTTGTACAGTAGATCTTGTGAAGAAGAATACCATCTGGATAAGGTGTCAATGTTCTCTCCTCATCGTCATTCAGGTTTTCACTTCTCTACTTTTTTCCGCACTATTAGTGTTTTCTTTTCTAAGTTGATTCTATGCTAGTGGGGGATATCTTGGGGTGGCATGTATTCAGCCAAAAGCCTTCAAGTTTTCTAGTTACAGTGAAGGTTTATAAGTTATAACCAATTTATTTATTGGATATCATCATATTCAAAGATCTTTCCTAATGTCATTGCAATTGGAGAATGACCTACCTTTGGTTTACCGTCTTGCTTTAATTGTTATTTAATGATGCTTCTGTGTACTGCAGAATGACATATAGCTTAGTCTTGATTGGTGCAGTGCATATATGCAAATTAGCATTTCCGTCAGTTCATATCATTTTTCTCTTCATTGTTTTTTTCCAGTGTCGGTCTTCATTTAAATTTTTTATACCAAACATGACACATAATTACATATGCATTTTGTTGTTCGCACACCACATAGTACATAACTCCTATGGTTGAAAGTATAGAAGACCTAAACCTTCATAAATACCCGTAACGCAACAGGGTCTTGCCACGAGATCTGCTTCCTGGCCTGACTCGTCGAGGCATCCCGGAGGATGTTTCTACAAATTGATAACTTTAGTTCGTTGAGCTTCTCATCCGTGACACTCTTAACTGAATTTTTTGGCTCATATTCCTCTTGCAATTCTTCTTCTTCCCTCTATATCACACAAAAGAACCATTCAAATTAGAGGTAGCAATTTCAAACCACCTAAATATGAAATAGCTGATTCGGATTTCAAGTCAAACAGGTAAAACTACAAAAAATATCCCCAAAAGAAAAATAGATCAATCTAGCCCAAAGTGCAATTTTAGTTCATATAATTTCTCAGATCTTAAAATATTTATGAAAGTAGATTAATACTGAAAAAGAAAAGTATAGCTCTGGTAATCATATTTGACACAGAAAATTGTTTGTTAAAAGCTTAACTTTTTACATGTACTGTGTCAATTGAAGTTGAAGTGAACACACCAACCCGACATGCCTGGCTGGCCCGTTGCGAACTACACACATAATTGCCTGTTTGACCCGAAAAGTTTGACCGACTTTACAACAAAATGTTGAAAGCTTACCGATATCTTGTTTAAGTCAAATGTAGGCGCTCGAGCATCAAAAGTAGTGTCTTTGTTTAAATCAACTAAATCGAACGAGTTGATCCTAACCATTTGGTTCGAATCAGAAGCTTGAGCTGCTCTTGCATGAAATTGCTCCATCGCGGCATGTACTACATGAGATGATATGCCTGGTAGAGCATTTTTCTTCTTGTCATATGCATTTCCATTATGGTTTTTGTTTTGCATAACAACTTTCTTTTTCAAGTTAACATTCTCATTTGTACTATTATTTCGGTATTGGGTAGCTTCCACATACTGTGGCTTTATGATGGCGGGTTCTTGTTGAGTCCCTGACTTGTTCTTTAAGAGGAACTTGTGCCTTCGCCTTAAGAACCTGCGAATATAATGATTAAATGAAGAAATTATTATGTGAATGATTTTTAATTTCGTTGAATGGTTGAATGCATCCGTATAGACGTCATCATGTACAAAAATATGGCAATTAACAACAAATACAAATCTAAATGGAATGCTGTTGTAATCAACTGGGAGAACAAAAAACCGACTAGTAGGATATATTACATACCGAACTTCAGCTTGTAAAGTGAGCTTCTTTAGCCTCATGGCCTCTAATATTCCTCTTGTGGCCTCCACTTCCTGTAAATTGAACACGCTGTTACATACTTCTCATTACTTAAAGTCTGCAACTTTTAGTTATAGTCTGTAGCATTGTGGACAATCCAGCATCTATACATTTTATCTTTATTTTGGTCTTTTGCAACAACAGGTTTTGACTCAGTGATAGCTAGAACGTTGCTTCTCGATATACCGCACATTGTACATAATACAACGAAAAACAAATAAAGTTAGTACTTAGAACATTGATTTGAACGGACCACTATTGGAGAAGCAATGGTGTATATCGAAGAATAATTGGTTGTTTGATATGTTGTATATTTTTTTGGGACTAAATTATTGTCATATGTGGTTATAATCAAATAATACCGTCAGCTATAATCTTTAATTATAGTTTCACTTCAACAAAGCATGACCATATATAGGCTTGGCAAGTACTCCAACAAAATTTTAATTTCTAAGTGAAAGTTGATAGAAACAAATCGATCTGTTAACCAACATCAAGAAAATCAAGATCACACGATCAAGTAAGCAACAAGAACGCTAACATTAAATCAAACCACCTTTATCCAAAAACAAAACATATTACATATCTAACAATTACTATATTACACATTTTACATTTGAAACGACAGCGTTTTTGCACCCCCATGTCACTGATTTCAACTTAAGGCAAACTGTAAGCCCAGCTACAGTGCTGGGCCAAAAAGGGCACCAAAAAATTTTAGCCCGGACCCAAATAGGCTTTCTTTTTTTTTTTTTTTTTTTAAATTTGACGGCACGAAATAAAGGAGGAAAAAAGAAATGTTATAAAAGTACCGACGCATTCAGATAAAAAAAATACCCGCGGTAACATTTCCGAATTGAATTAAACAGTGTCATTTTACACCATGAGACAAAAAAAAAAAATTCGCAAAAAAAAAATAAAAAATAAAAAAAATAAATTACTATCTTACACATTACAGAAGTTAAACGACGCCGTTTTTGACCTGTGCACTATTCATTTTAAGCACTGTAGCACTGCTACAGTGCTGGGCCAAAAAAGCCCAAAAAATTTAGCCCAAAAATTTGGGCCGGCCCAATTAGTTTTTTTTTTTTTTATAAATTTTTTTGTCACAAAATTTTACATTGAAACGACAAGCGTTTATGCACGCCATGGCACATTCATCTTAAGCACTGTAACGAACTGCTACAGTCTGGGCCAAAAAGGCCCATAAAAAAAATTTAGCCTACAAAATTTGCCCGACCCAGATTAGCTTTTTTTCTTTTTTTTTAAATTGTCCGTCACAAAATAAGGGAGGAAAAAAATATATAAAAGTACCACGACGCATATCAGATAAAAAAATACCCGGCGGTAACATTTACCGAATTGTATTAAACAGTTGTCATTTTACACCAAGAACCAAAAAAAAAAATTCAGCAAACAATTGATACGAACCCATCCCATATTAGGCTCGTATCGGTTCATAAGTCCAAGTGTAGAACTCACTCAAAAAGCTAGCTTGTTTGAGGAGGGGACACCTAGACATTATAAACCACCAACCAATCCTATACTTGGCCAATGTGGGATCATAACAATACCCCACCCTTTGAAGAACCAACGTCCTCGTTGGTCACGGCTATGTCGGTCACGGTTGGCACCCTTCTTTTTTTGGGTCCAAGCCACCACTCCATAGGCCACCACAGTGCTACAGTGCTGGGTCGAAAAGAAGCCAAAAAATTTAGCCTAAAAATTCAGGCCGGCCCAATTAGTTTTTTTTTTATTTATTAAATTTGTTGGCACAAAATAGGGAGGAAAAAAATGTTACAAAAGTACCGACGCATTCAGATAAAAAAATACCCGCGGTAACATTTTCGAATTGACTTAAACAGTGTCATTTTACACCATGAGACCAAAAAAATAAATTCGCAAAAAAAATAAAAAATAAAAAAATAATAAAATAAAATAAAATTTTAACGCCACGCAACAACGCGTAAGACCATAAAAAAAACTACTAAACACGATACTGAAAAAGTAAACCCGCACTATTAAATATGAGACCGACAAAGTAAACTCGCACAAAATTAAAGGGAAAAAAAAGAATTAATGACACACAACAACGCGCGAAAAATTAACGCCCCGCAGTAACGTGCAGGAAAAAGAAACTTACACTATTAAACATAAAAAAACGCGCGAAAAAACAAATAAAAATAAATATATAAATAAAAATAAAAAATTAACGTCCCGCAACAATGCGCGAAAATTAACGCCCGCAGCAACGCGCGGATAATCTTGCTTAACTATCGGCCCATTGAAAACAATAAATTTGATCATTTGACCTAGACTTATTCCACCTTCTTCTTCTTCAAGATGTCCAGAATGTTATCAGCATAAACTTAATTCAGTCTTTTGTAGTATCCATTATATTTTTTGAAAATTTTCTATCTCCTTAGTTGTTTCTATCCACCTTTAAAACATATTAAAAGCAAAACAAAAGCTGAAAATATACACCTCCATTTAATTATCTGATGATTTACCATTTCAAAAGATGTGCAGTAACTTCATTTCTTTCCTCAAATAGAAATATGATAGTCTATTCATATTAGATCAGATATTGATGATGGGTTAAAGAAGAAACCAAAACAAGACAACATAGTTGTTTCAACATGACAAGATCATTTCACAAAATAAAAATCCTACGTAATGTCAACTAGAATTTCATCTCATTTAATTCAATTTAATCGAGGGTAAGTAATCTCATAAATAGATGTGTGGGAATGGTGCTTGTTGAGACTTAGAGTATTATAAATAAGGTGGTTGTCTCTTAAGAAGTGAATATCTCAAATCTCTCAACAAACAAAATTATGAGGAACTTGCATGAATACGAAAAAGAATACCACTGAAAAATCATCGTCCTTTGTCGATTTGCATGCAAGTTTACTTATGCAATGTGCTTTGCAATTTGCCTTGCTATTATACTAGAAATGCGTCTCCTCATCGTCCCAGATCCAAGCACCCTATTCCCGACACTGGGTTTAGATATGTTTTCATTGTTTTTCTTTGCTCTTGCTGCAGGCCTTGATTAGCACCATATGTTGAAAGAATTCTTTGTATGGTTAGGGTCCGACTGTCTTTCTTCTGCTATGATATGAACTTGTTTCTGTACCGAGTTTCGGGGCTGAATGAGATGGTCATAACTGTTGGTTGTCAGATTGTTGTTACCTTTTTTCTAGTTTTGTGTAAGATCATGCGCATCCGTACCATGAGGTATATGGAGGCTGATAGACAGGGGAACCGTGCTAGGAGGGTTCGCGTCTAAATAACATCGAGGTGGCCGTGTTTGGCGATTATTTGTTTTCTTTTTCCCATTATGAGATTAAATCAAATATGTAATCTTTATTTTCTAAGTAAATGGTGGTAGTTGTTGTTCTCATACGTACATCTATCTTTATGCTTAATTAATGTTTTGTTGATAGGAAAAATTGTGGGTTTATCAGTAGCGTGAGAAGTTGAAATTTGTGGTAATTCATGTAGTAGCAAGGTTATGTTGAAGGTTCATTGGTGGCTTGTGTTGATAATTTTGGAAGAAATTAACTTTCATGTAGAGCTAGTGTTAATGTTGAAGGTTCAAATTAAATGTGATAACTGTAACAACCCCAAAATCAGGTAGCAGCGGAATAGTAACATTGGGGTGCTACTTCAAGTACAACAGACAAGATATAGGAAATGACCAAGAATGGACATTTTAAGATAATATTTCATTTATAGCAAAATATCAGAGTTAATACATTAGGTCCCATAAGTTTTTGATGTCATAAACAT
>BQNB010091908.1:4138-25302 GCA_026074375.1 Tanacetum coccineum | reverse complement strand
TATCTTGTGTTATTGATCTGAGAAGTAACACGCCCCGGACCCATATTCCGCTGCGACCCAATTTGGGGGTGTTACATATTAAGTTATTTGTTTATAGAAAAGATTATGGATACTTAGGAAAGTATTGTAAGCCGACTAGGACTCCTTGGTGTATAAAAGGAGGTCCTAGGTGTTAGGTCACATGAATCTTGAATCAATCATATCAACATGCAAGCTTAGAGAGAATGAGAGAAAATGGAGGGAAAATTCAAATCTTATTTAGGAGGGAAATGAAAGTTGTTTATAAGAGCATCACCATTTAATGAATATTAGAGGACTATTTATAGGCAAAGGGAGGGAGGCTTCCCTTCCTTATTTTTCTAATTTTACAATACTAGTCCCTAGACTTTGGATATTATGCTATTTCTTTCTTAAAGCATAATATAGCTTGTAATAAGGTTTATTATGCTTTAAGAAAGAAATAGCATAATATCCAAAGTCTAGGGACTAGTATTGTAAAATTAGAAAAATAAGGAAGGGAAGCCTCCCTTCCTTTGCCTATAAATAGCCCTCTAATCTTCATTAGAGGGTGATGCTCTTGTAAACAACTTTCATTTTCCCTCCTAAATAAGATTTGAATTTTCCCTCCATTTTCTCTCATTCTCTCTAAGCTTGCATGTTGATATGATTGATTCAAGATTCATGTGACCTAACACCCCTCTGTTCTTTTACAAAAACCGTCCATTAAGAGGGGTATTTTAGTCATTTTAGTTCGACCAAGGACCAAAAGTGGAACCAAACCTTCAAAATACGGACTGTTTTTGCAATTTTGAAATTCGACGGACCAAATCTGCAATTTGGCCAAACCACAAGGACCATTTTTGCAATTCTCTCAAAATTAATCTTTTGCTTATATCAACTTTTTAAAATCACAATGAACCTTTAGACCAACAATGCTCTATATTTCTTGTTATCCACAGGAGCGAGACCAAAAGGTTGATTTGCGTTGCATTTGTACATTAATCGCATGTTCACAAATGAATTATATATCGCTCCACATATCTGTCATGAAAATTAGATAAACCATCAAAATCATCACATATAATTTTTTGGTTCTCTTCAACCACACTTGAATCTTCCATAACTCCAGCTATAAACAGACAAACAATGTTTTACTAAAATTAATCCCATCTGAGCCATTAAGACCCTTCAATGCATGGACTACGGCTTCTGCCCGCGTTGACCAATAAACAATTTATAACATACCTACCATTAGCGCATTTAGTGATGTAAGCAGATTTTAGCTAAACGACCTAAATATGTTATAGAAAAGATGGAATGTTACTCTATCATAATCAGTTAAACTTTATATACCACCAAACAATGAAAAAGTCCAACTATCCAAGCTATACATGAAGCCAAACAACCAAGTAGCAAATTCACAAAATTTGGAAAGATGTTAATAAAGCAAACACAAAATGTAAGCTTACACTACTGATAACATAATATGGGTTAAAACAATGTCATAGTTGATCTTACAGAGTGCACAAAGACTCTTAAATATAACACCCTTTTGACATGAGCATTAAAGATACGCCGGATAAAGATGCATAACAGGTGATAGTCTGTATATATTATCTAGTGTGTAGTATGATCCTTAGAAGGGTGTATTAAATTTGTAAGTATGTCAATATTTATTATCAGTTTTTCAAATTTTGAAAGCTCATCAAAATGCGCTTAGACTAACACCCCTTTATATTGCCACTTGGACTTTGATCTAGTGGTAAGTGAGTTTCCCACTAACCAAAAGGTTGTGGGTTGAAGCCTCGCTGAAGACACGTGTGACGTATGTATTTGTGAGATCGAAAAATTGCCGTTAAAAAAAACACCCCTTTATATCGAAATCAGCACATAGGTGGGCCTCTCTACCTGCTTATTTTACCTCAGTTAATTTTTTTCGATAATAATATCTTACGTATGAGTAATCATACGGTAGACTGGAAGGACTACCGCTCAGCTTGCTTTTCAGTTCTACAAACAATACAAAGGGAAACTATTCTATTTAATAACAAAATACATACTGGAAGATAGATGCATACCTTTATTAGAAATGTTTTCCCCGGAGCAGCAAGTCCATGGCCCTCTTTTAGCAATAAGTCTGTTGCATTCAAATAGAACGTGTTTCAAGTCTTAAAAGGACAATGGTCGTCCAAACCCTTGTTTGTCATGAGCTGGTTCTCGGCCGCCTACCACATGATAGACCTTGCACCTTTTCACACTATTAGCCTTCTGGCATCTTCTTTCATTTTCTAATAAGCCTCCTCTTTCACATTTTCAGCCTTTTCGTTGGCTCAATCTTTTGCAGATTGTTTATGGCTTTTCCAAACACGACCTTGGTCCCTATAAAGGATAATATAAGTTCTAATAAGCAATGCCGAACAACCCTTATATAATTACCAACTAAAATTAACAATACCAAACAACCCTTATAAGTAATTCTTCATATTAACCTCGTCTTTTTAACCATTTCCAGTGCAACTGTTTCTTAACATAGTTAATGATTTATTTAGAGATCATAGCAGCAGGAACAAGATGGGGCTTAATAATAAAGAAAATCAATCGGCTGCTAGAAAATTAATTGGCCTTTTTAGCAATGGGTAGTTGAAAACTTTAGTAGCTCATTTCACAACTCAAATATGTGATCATCAATATTTACTAAAATGATACTGATGAATATGTTACCTTATTTTGACAACAAAACCACCAATCAAACAGCCCTAAAACAGCTCCTATGTGATCATCAATATTTACTAAAATGATATGGATCAATATTTACTAAAATGATATGGATGAATATGTTACCCCATTTTTATAGCAAAACCACCAATCAAATAGCCCCATTTGAAGTGGCAACGCGATTCTATTCTGATGGATTCCAAGCAAGTGTGGGTGTGTCTGCTCCCATCGTGGATGATCAAGTTACAATGGGAGTTTTTAGAAAAATATGAAATTGATTGAAACTACACACTTAAATAGCAAACCTAACCCTCTTTTGCCTTCTTTTATTAAATCTCGGGGTGGGATACATGCTATGTTTTTATTTTAGACGCAGTTACTTTTAAATGTTTACGGATTAGTCTAAGTACCGATAGCCCACTTTCCCATATTCATGAACTGTTAATTACGTGTTGTAAGCGCGAGTGTTATAAATAGGTCTATCAGGAGAGCATCCCCGTCTAGGTAAATAACATTTACTTGTATCGGTGGTCCCGATAAAACGGACATATACCATGTCAGAAATTTAGGTGGTTTAGGGTTGGACACCCACGTGGGCACTTTACTTGTCATATATTTGATGCATTACATGGTTTAGCTTCGGTGTCTTGAACTTAGTACTATCGTAACACCTTTTTGTGCTATTGTATGTGTTACATTTGTCACGTTATACTAAATCTTACGGCCCATGCCTAACGTTTTACTTAAACATATGAACTCACCAACATTATTGTTGTCCTTTTAAGCATGTTTATATCAGGTACCTTAACTCGTAAAGATTAATTGAAGTACATTTGGAGCTAGCATGCATAATGGCTTTACTTCATGAAACTTTTACTAAATTACTCGTTGATGTTATGAGCACCAATTGATTACCATTTTAACTCTGATTATTTTCGATTATGTAAAACTTTGTTTCTTTTAATAAATTCAACGGTGTAATATTTTCAAAACGTCCATTTAGTGGTCGTTCTCTTGTACTTTGTGTTTGAGATATTTATGAAGTCACGCCCCAGGTTTCCTATTCTGCTACGCCATATTTTAGGGGTGTGACAGAGTGGTATCAAGAGCCAAGGTTATAGAGAACTATATTTCTTATTAGGCCTAGACTATAACCGCATCATAAGCATTGCATCATAACATCAAACACCTTGCGTGCTTAGACACTACATGATTAGGGCAATAGGGATCATATTTGACCTTATATATGCGTTTACCTTGCCTATACGTTCGCTTGTTGTTGCTTATACTTGGGTTCATCTTGCCTTGAGTTCATTTTCCCTTGAGTTTATTTTTCCTTGAGTTCATCTTTCCTTGATTTCTTTTTGCTTGGAGTTTATCTTTCCTTAAGTTTATTTTGTCTTGAGTTCATTTTGCCCTTAGTTCATCTTTCCTTGAGTTCATTTTGCCCTTAGTTCATCTTTCCTTGAGTTCATTTTGCCTTGAGTTTATTTTGTCTTGAGCTTATTTTGCCTTAAGTTACGTTGCCTTGCGTTTATTTGTGCCTTGTGCATACCTTCCACTTGCGTTATATAAAGTTATTTATATAAACCCTTTTTTGCCTATCACAATACAATGTCCCACTTTACTATTTTGATTCCTTCTGACTTCACTAGCATGAGTGTCGGATCGTCACCCTCATTGGTTATCTTATTAGACACTAAGGTAGAGGTTATTGTTGTACATGCTGTCTTACCTGAGATCGCCCCAGAGGCGGAGGCGGCTATAGTCGCTTCGCCTACTCCTGTACTAGACCTTGCTATCGAGTCTGACCTAGAGGTTGAGCCATCTAAGGCTCCGCCATCTCCTGATTATATATCAGTCTCTCCTATTCATGCACTGTCACACCCCAAGATTTTCAGGTCAATATTTTAAACTTTTTCGAAAATTATTTTTTACTTTTATACGTTACGTTTGAATTTGGCAGTTTACCGGGAAGTAAACCCGCGTAAATCTAAAAAACGTCATCGGAAGCGTTCCGGCATCGGATATTTATTAATTTAGATATTATAAGAGTTATTTTATCTTTTCTAAGTATTTCGTAGTTTGCGATCACTTTTGATATTTACTTTTACGCTTTAATGTTTAAATTGCGTTTTTCGCGTTTTTGACCTAACGGAACCCCGGAAACGCGGAATCTTTTCGTGTAAACTTTAGTTATCGTCCATCTCATATTCTTAAGTGAAAAATTTCGTTCATATCCCCCCCCCCATACATATGGACGCCTAAACCTAAACCAAATGCACCATGAGTCTTGAAATTAAATCAAGAGCATCTTATTTGAATTTTCCATGCATGTGATGGATAGTGACACATGAGAGTGTCATTCTCATGCACATTTTCTCAAGTTAGACCAAGCCATGTGATACTTACACATCTTGACTTCATTTGACCAACTCAAGACTAACATATGCACATAATATGAACCATGATACAAAAATTTGAACCAAAATGGTCCCTTGTGGCTAGGTTCGGCCGAACATGGGTACACACACACCTTTGGTGTGTGTTGGTCACTTGATGCTACAAAACACAAACCCTAAACTTTCCATTGGCCTATAAATACATTGCATACTTCCAACTTAGGGTTTCATAATCATTTTCAAGCCACCAACAAAATTTTCTTCTCTCTTTTCCTCTCCTCTTGGCCACGGCATACATACACACACATATACTTTCCATAGTTTTGATTTCTATCAAGATCCACTCATTCCAAGTTCATTTCTAAGGTTACCTAAGGTGTTTGCAAGTATTGGTTCTTTGATTCAAGGGTTTTTCTTCAAGATCTAAGTTAGGGTTTCATATTTTATTAGTGGGTTTTATAGATCTATTATTTTGGGTATAGATCTTGTGATTTCACTACTTGTTCTTCATTCTTGTAAGTATCTTGAATCTTTCTTTGTGGTTTTCCTTATGTTCTTCTTATATGTTCAAGATCCATACATCCATATGTTGTGTTTCAATTTTTTTTGAAAGATTATAAAACAAGATTTTATAAATAATGATGTTCCATTTGTTTCACTAGTTAAATACTATGTTCTTGGTGAGATGAGAGTGGGATGAGAGTTGCAACAATAGAAATGAAGGGATTAGGTTAGTTTTAAGTGTGGTTTTGTTGTGGATTAGTTGTGAATGGAGATTAGGCTAGATTATGCACTATTGTGAAGTTTGGGTGGATTTTGGTTGCGTTTTTGACAAAAAGTGATTGCTGTCCCAAATTTGTTTTGAGGTTTTGGTCGACCTAAAAATGTTTTCATTAGGCGTAAAAGTAGTTTTTGGAGAGCTCGTTTCGAGTAGATAGTTTTCCATATATCGCACATTAAAATTGGATTTAAAACGACCAAGTTATAGCCAAATGAAACTTGAAACATTTTTCGACAAAACCGGATGAATAGTGTGCTGATGTGAATAGTAAAATGAGTTTTCGAACACTTTCAGATATTTTTGGACTTTCTAAACACTAGCGAAACATATAGTAACACATACCTATTGATTAGTATCATTTAAAGACGTCTTTAACATATTTTGGGAAAACCAAGAAAGTTACTAAAAATAGTAAGTTTGGTAAAAATTTAGCGAAACGGACATAGAAGTTAAGCGATTAAGGCTCGTTAGTGCGTTTTGAAAATATGGAAACTATATAAATATAGGGGACGGTATTAACGTTTTGAAACTAAAAACTTTCCTAAAATAGAAACTTTCTAAAAATAGTAATTTTTGGGTTAAACGCCGAAACTTAACGAAAAACAATATGATTTTATTTCGTCATGATTTGATAATCAAACTAAGGCAAACACACATGGATGTATTTTGGTGATGAACATATTGTGCAATTCTTGGCATACTTTCCGTGTTTCTAAGACGCGTTATTATTCTAGGTCGCGGCTAGATTTCTATACCATCTTTTACTTGCGTGATTATCATTTGCTCATTTGCTAAGTGAGTTCATAGCCCCAATGTTTTACTACTTTACATTAACTATTTTTGGGGTGAGAAACAATGCTTTGTTTCAAACTATGGACACAATTACTTTATCGGTTTCTTTTCACTGATTACGTGTTGCCTAAGTAGCGAATAGACCACTAATGCCCGAATTATCATGAACCATCAATTGCTTAACCGACCGTACTGGTTAAGTGAGCGCGAATGTTGTAAATAGATCTATTGGGAGTAATTATCCCTATCCGGGTAAGTAGTGCTTACTAGAATCGGAGGTCCCGAACAAACGGATATATAACATGTCGGAATGTCAATAGGTAATGTTGGTCAGATACCTCTAGGGAGCGTGTATACTATTTGTGCAAAAAAATGCTTCCTTTAAATTGAGCTTTGGTGACATGAGCTTAGTGAAACAGTATATACATACTTTTTATGTGAGTTGTATCTGTAATAATTGTCACGTGCGTACGTAAACATTTGTCCACTTTTAATACTAAATTCAAACCTATGAATTCACTCAACTTTATGTTGACCGTTTTAGCATGTTTTTCTCAGGTGCTTAGCTGTGGATGTCTTTGCTTGCTATATGGTGTCGCTATGCATTGGGCCGATTTTCAAGAAACGCTATTATCTACTGTTTAAACATCGTTGTTAATTTCTAAAACTTTTATTCGCTTCCGCATATTATCTTTAAACTTATGTCAAACTTTAACTATTTTAATTAATGCAACAATGTTGGATTTTCAAACGTACCCTTAGAGGTCGTTCTTTGTATCTTGTGTGATGTATATTATGACGTCACGCCCCCGGACACGTGTTTTCGACTAGGCCCCGTTTGGGGGTGTGACAGATTGGTATCCAGAGCCAAGGTTATAGAGAACCAGGTAGTATATCTAGGTCTGGTCTATAACCAGTATGTGATCCTACGTGCCTTACCTGCTTACATATATATCTTATAATAATAGCGTTTAATATATATAAGTACTGATTATATATATCATATTGCCATAATTACTTTATTCATCGTTTTGCCATTTCATATTTTCGCATCATACTTATTTCTTGGCTTTGCTTGCACGTGCATGGTTTCATATAAAGAGGATTTATATAAACTTATGCTTGTGCAGGTCATGGCTGCTCCTGTTATTTCTATTTCGTCTGATACGTCTGAGGAGAGTGTGGGTTCTCATGCCCCACGAGTGATTCTCTTTGGTGCTATTCCTGCTATTATCCCTGTTATCCCTGAGGTTCCTGTTGTTCCAGCTGACCCTATAGTTGCACCGGAGGAGGGGACAGTTTCAGTCGTCTCACCTTCCGGGGTACTTGATTTAGTGGATTATTCACCTTCTTCTGATTCTGATCCATCGGAGGATTCTTTACCTCCCGCACCAGATTTGCCATTGGTTTCACCCTTTTTGTGTTCTGATGACACGGAGGCGGACGGTGAGTCCGAGCCTGCTGAGCAGAGACCCGTATCGTCATCTCATGATACTCTTGCACCATTATCAGAGTTTCCCCTTGCACCTGTTGTTGCCCCACCCGGGATTCGTCGACGTTCAGCGACTCTTGTCCGACCCGGTGAGGCTATCCCTTTCGGTCGACCTTATCGCACCCGACATCCCTAACATGCCACAACTAAAGTTTGTTGACTGCAGAAGAGCAGTTAACCCCTATTTTTTGCTCGTAGACTTGCATGGAGACGTGTATCTCATCATTCATCGGATCGTCATTCTTCACCAGACTCATCTTCTTCTAGTGCACCTTCAGATCATTCCTTATCCGGACATACACCACCGATGCTGATTCATCTACACCACAGAGATTTGTTCATCGATCACTTGCTAGGACTCCACGACATAGTGAGGCTTTTAGACGTTGGAGGTCTGCACCATTGTCTACCCCTTACCCACCGACTACATCAGAGTCATCTTTAGGTTCATCTTCTGAGAGGTCATTGGATTCATCTTTACCTTTTCCTAGGCCATCTCGCAAGAGATGTAGGTTCCCTACTGCTTCGGTACCATCACCTACTCATGTTTTAAGGTCGATAGCCCCTACTCCTGTTGATCTTTTACCACCTCGCAAGAGGTTTAGAGATTCATACTCACCAGAGGATAGCGGAGAGGAGCATATAGAGGTGGATACTGCTGATGCAGAGGCTGTTGCAGATGTAGGTATTAGTGAGGGAGTTATAGCTCACCTAGAAGGATGGGACGTAGTATGGATTTGAGATTGCTGCTAGTGATGTTAGGGAGGATGATGAGGAGTTTAAGGTAGAGGCTAGTGCGGCAGACACGAGAGAGATCGATGTAGATCCATTGGTTATTGGTGATAGTTCTGAGTCTTCTAGAGGAGGTATACCTGATCTTGAGGATACTATTTATGATATAGTTCACTACATGTCAGAGGTTCGTATTGATAGGATTACTAAGATTGAGACCACTCAGAGACAGTTGGAGACTAGTCAGATGGTAGCTAGTGGAGAGCGAGCTAGTTTGGTTGAGAGGATTGGGAGTTTGAGACTAGAGTACCTAAAGGTTCGAGCTATGTTGAGTATAGAGAGAGATCGGATTGACAGTATTCGTTGGCACATGGCACTTTCACAAGAGGAGTTTCGTCAGGTTCGTAGGGATCGTGATGATACTCGGAGGAGACTTAGGAGGTTGGAGTCATATGTTGAGAGACATTTGGGTTTTCGCCCTTAGACTAGTAGTACCATGATCATGTAGGACATTAGACTGATGGTTAGGTCTAGATGTTGGCAGTAGAAATAATCATAAATCATGTACCTATTTTGGATTGGTTGTAACCGAATTATGCTTTTATTCGTGAAATGAAAAGCTTGTTTTGATTCTCTCGCGTATTTATCTATATTGTTATTTACTTGTTTTGGCAAGACATGTTCTATTGTATTTTCTATATAAACCCTATTTACCATTTATAATGGCTATATCTCGTATCGAATCTCATCGTGCGTTATGTCTTGTGACATAGAACAATGACTATCACTCGCTCTGGTATGACCCCTGAAGCAATCGAAGAACTCATTAACCGACGTGTGGAAGAAGCGTTGGCTGCTCATGAGGCGACCCGTGCCGCCAATGCTCTCGAGGCTGAGAATCAAAGCCAGAACAGCAGTGATGGCGGTAATGGAGATGGTGAGAATAGAAATGGTGAGAATGGAAATGGTGGAAATGGAAATCCAAATGAGAATGGTAGAGGTGATAGACCTGTTGCTAGAGAATGCACATATCAGGACTTCATGAAGTGTCAACCACTCAACTTTAAGGGAACGAAAGAGTGTCGGTTGATAAGGTGTTGAGAAGATGGTAACATTGTTCCAATATCACACTGCCCAGGTTAGTCCCAAGTATAAGTATCTACTTTGCACACTATTAAACAGTGCACTAACTTGATGGAACTCACACAAGAGGACTATTAGACAGAGGCTTGCAATTGCATGTCATGGGAGAGCGACTCTGAAGCTAATGACTGAAGTGTACTGCCCAATGAATGAGATTCAAAAAATGGAAACTGAACTGTGGAACTTAACCGTGAAGAACAATGATTTGGCTGCTTATACTCAGAGATTTCAAGAGTTGACTATGATGTGCACCAAGATGGTCCTAGAGGAGGAGGATCGGGTTGAGAAATTCATTGGAGGACTCCCCGATAACATCCAAGGGAATGTAATTGCTGCTGAACCTACAAGACTGCAAGATGCTGTTAGGATTGCTAACAACTTAATGGACCAAAAGTTGAAAGGTTATGCTGTGAAAAACGCTAAAAACAAAAGAAGATTGGAGGTCAATCAGAGAGACAACCGTGGTCAGCAACCACCATTCAAAAGGCCAAATGTAGGAGGTCAGAATGTAGCAAGAGCCTATACGGCTGGCAACAATGAGAAGAAACCATATAATGGACTGTTGCCTCTTTGTAACAAGTGTAAGCTTCACCATGAAGGACCATGCATAGTGAGATGTGGGAAGTGTAACAAAGTTGGGCATTTGACCCGGGATTGTAAGGTCACAATCTCCACTACTTCAACTCAGAGGGGTCAAGTAGTGAATCAGAGGGTCGTAACTTGTTTTGAGTGTGGAAGGCAAGGACACTACAGAAGTGATTGCCCAAAGTTAAAGGATCAAAACCGTGGAAACAAAGCTGGAAACAAGAATGGAGTTGGTGAAGCAAGAGGGAAAGCATATGTGCTAGGTGGAGGAGACGCTAACCCCGATTCCAATGTCGTCAAGGGTACGTTTCTTCTCAACAATCATTATGCTTTCATACTATTCGATTCGGGTGCCGATAGAAGTTTCGTATCGACTACATTTAGTACTTTGCTTGATATAACCCCCGATACTTTAGACGTTAGCTATGCTGTCGAATTAGCCGACGAAAGAATTTCTGAAACCAATACCGTGCTTAGAGGTTGTACGTTAGGATTATTAGGTCACCCATTCAATATTGACCTAATGCCGGTAGAACTTGGAAGCTTTGACGCCATCATCGGCATGGATTGGTTAGCGAACCATCATGCGGTGATCGTTTGCGATGAGAAGATTGTGCGGATTCCCTATGGAGATGAAGTTTTGATAGTTCAAGGTGATAGAGGCAGTAGAAGAGAGAAGTCGAAGTTGAGCATTATATCGTGCACTAAAACTCAGAAATATATTGAGAGAGGTTGCCTAATTTTTCTGGCACGAGTAACGAAGAAGGAAATCGAGAACGAGTCGGAGGAGAAGAGACTTGAGGACGTGCCGACTGTATGGAACTTTTCGGAGGTCTTTCCAGAGGACTTACCTGGATTACCGCCTACGCGACAAGTTGAATTCCAAATCGACTTGGTCCCTGGTGCTGCACCTGTGGCACGAGCTCCGTATAGATTAGCACCGACGGAACTGCAAGAATTGTCTACTCAATTACAAGAACTTTCTGACAAGGGATTTATAAGACCGAGTTCCTCACCCTAGGGAGCCCCGGTCTTGTTTGTCAAAAAGAAAGATGGATCTTTTCGGATGTGTATCGATTACCGTGAGCTGAACAAGCTGACTGTGAAGAATCGATATCCACTTCCGAGAATCGATGACCTGTTTGATCAGTTGCAAGGATCAAGAGTCTACTCTAAGATCGACCTGAGATCTGGTTATCACCAACTCAGAGTTCGAGAGGAAGACATTCCAAAGACAGTGTTTAGGACACGCTACGGTCACTATGAGTTTCAAGTGATGCCGTTTGGACTGACCAACGCACCGGCGGTATTCATGGATCTGATGAATCGGGTGTGCAAACCGTACCTAGATAAATTCATGATCGTTTTTATTGATGACATCTTGATCTACTCCAAGAGCAAAGAAGAGCACGCAGAACACCTTAAGTTAATTTTGGAGTTACTTAAGAAGGAGGAATTGTACGCCAAGTTTTCGAAGTGTGAATTTTGGCTGTCGAAGGTACAATTTCTTGGTCACGTGATTGATAGTGAGGGCATTCACGTGGACCCGGCTAAGATTGAGTCAATCAAGGATTGGGCATCGCCCAAGACTCCGACAGAGATTCGTCAATTTCTAGGTCTTGCTGGCTATTACCGATGATTTATCGAAGGTTTCTCAAAAATTGCCAAGCCTATGATGAAGCTGACTCAAAAGAATGTGAAGTTTGATTGGAGTGAAAAGGCAGAAGCTGCATTTCAACTGTTGAAGCAGAAATTATGTAGTGCACCGATTTTGGCTTTACCCGAAGGTAGTGAAAACTTTGTGGTTTACTGTGATGCTTCTCGTAAAGGATTAGGCGTAGTTTTGATGCAAAGGGAGAAGGTCATAGCCTACGCGTCACGCCAACTTAAGATTCATGAGAAGAATTACACTACACATGACTTAGAGCTTGGAGCTGTAGTGTTTGCTCTCAAAATGTGGAGACATTATTTGTACGGCACGAAGTGCGTTGTGTTCACTGATCACAAGAGTTTGCAACATATTCTAGATCAGAAAGAGTTGAACATGAGACAACGTAGATGGTTAGAGTTGTTGAGTGATTATGACTGCGAGATACGTTATCATCCGGGAAAAGCGAACGTGGTGGCGGATGCCTTGAGCCGAAAGGAACGGCTTAAGCCACTACGAGTTCGAGCTTTAGTTTTGACGATTAGTCTGAACCTCCCTGTGCAGATCTTAGAAGCTCAGGTTGAGGCGAGAAAGGAGGAGAATTATGGAACAGAAGATCTGTGTGGTATGATTAAGAAGCTAGAGCCACGTGCTGATGGAACGTTGTGCTTAAATGGGAGAAGTTGGATACCTTGTCGAGGTAATTTAAGAGAGTTGATTATGCACGAGTCGCATAAGTCAAAGTATTCGGTACATCCTGGATCGGACAAGATGTACCAAGATTTAAAGAAGCTGTATTGGTGGCCGAATATGAAGGCTGAGATTGCCACCTACGTCAGTAAATGTTTGACCTGTGCCAAAGTCAAGGCCGAATGCCAAAAACCATCCGGTTTGTTGGTTCAACCCGTGATCCCAGTATGGAAGTGGGAGAACATTACTATGGATTTCGTAACTAAGTTACCAAAAACATCAACTGGTCAAGATACAATTTGGGTAATTGTTGACCGACTCACAAAATCTGCTCATTTCTTACCAATGAAGGAAACCGACTCAATGGAGAAGTTGACGAGACAATACTTGAAGGAAGTAGTCTCGAGGCATGGAGTGCCAGTTTCGATTATTTCTGATCGAGACAGTAATATTGTACCTCTCATTTCTTCTGGAAATAGATTGTAACTAAGCCCTAGGTACTCAATTGGATAAGAGTACGGCTTACCATACCACAGACTTGATGGACAAATGAGAGAACTATCCAAAAGACTTTAGAGGACATGCTACGTGCTTGTGTGATGGATTTTGGGAAAGGTTGGGATAGACACCTACCTTTGGTGGAGTTTTCTTACAATAACAGTTATCACACTAGTATCAAGGTTGCGTCGTTTGAAGCTCTCTACGGCCGAAAATGTAGATTGCCTATTTGTTGGGCTGAGGTTGGAGACGCTCAGCTCACTGGTCCAGAAATTGTTCATGAAACAACTGAGAAGATCATTCAGATCAAAAATAGAATTCAAGCTGCCCGAGATAGGCAGAAGAGCTATGCCGATAGGAGGCGTAAGCCATTATAATTTGAGGTTGGAGACAAGGTCATGTTAAAAGTGTCTCCATGGAAAGGGGTGATACGTTTTGACATATAGGAGAAGTTGAACCCTCGTTATATAGGACCTTTTAAGATTATTGCTAAAGTGGGAACGCTTGCTTATCGACTTGAACTTCCAGAGCAGTTAAGCCGAGTTCATAGTACTTTTCATGTTTCCAATCTGAAGAAGTGTTTCGTAGACGAACCCCTAGCTATTCCGTTGGATGAGATCCAGATTGATGACAAGCTCCATTTCATTGAAGAACCAGTTGAAATTATGGATCGAGAAGTTAAACGGCTGAAGCAAAGCCGCATTCCAATCGTGAAGGTCCGATGGAATTCGAGACGAGGGCCCGAGTTTACTTGGGAGCGCGAGGACCAAATGAAGAAAAAGTACCCTCATCTTTTCGCTAATCCTTCGTCCACGTCTTAAGCTTTGAGGACAAAGCTTCTTTAACGGGGGAAGAATGTCACACCCCGAGATTTTCAGGTCAATATTTTAAACTTTTCCGACAATTATTTTTGACTTTTATACGTTACGTTTGAATCTGGCGGTTTACCAGGAAGTAAACCCGCGTAAATCTAAAAAACGTCATCGGACGCGTTCCAACATCGGATATTTATTAGTTTAGACATTATATGAGTTATTTTATATTTTCTAAGTGTTTCGTAGTTTACGATCACTCCCGATATTTATTTTTACGCTTTAACGTTCAAATTGCGTTTTTCGCGTTTTTGACCTAACGGAACCTCAGAAACTCGAAATCTTTTCGTGTAAACTTTAGTTATCGTCCATCTCGTATTATAAAGTCAAAAATTTCGTTCACCCTTCCCTCTTGATATATATGGGACGCCTAAACTCAAACCAAATGCAAACATAAGCCTTGAAGTTAAATAAATGGCATCTTTTCTTGATTTTCCCATGCATGTGTGTGAAAGTGACACATGAGAGTGTCCATTTCATGCACAAATATCGCCATTTGACTAGAACATGTGACCATTTGATCACATGACTTCTCATTTTGACCAAAAATTCAAAATCTAAGACCTAGTATTATGAACCAAGACAAAAAAATGAACCATATGGTCCTTGTGGCTATGTTCGGCCGAGCTAAGGTGCACACACACCTTTGGTGTGTGTTGGTCACTTGTTACTTAAAACCATGTAACCCTAAACCTTTCTTGTCCTATAAATACTAAGCACTTCTCATTTTAGGGTTCCATCTTTTCTCATAGTCTCCAAAAAATTTCTCTCTTCCCTTCCTTTGCTATCTAGGCTACGACACAAACACACCCTTTTAGGGTTTTCATATCTTTGATTTTTATCAAGATTCACTCATTCCAAGTTTATTTCTATGATCATCTAAGGTGTTTTGAAGCATTGGTTCTTTGATTTAAGGGTTTTATTCAAGATCTACAAATCAGGGTTTGATTATTATTTAGGGTTTTTCTAGATCTATTATTTTTGGTGTATAGATCTTGTGATTTCACTACTTGTTCTTCATTCTTGTAAGTATCTTGAATCTTTCCTTGTGGTTTTCCTTATGTTCTTCTTATATGTTCAAGATCCATACATCCATATGTTGTGTTTTAATTTTTGAAAGATTTTAAAGACAAGATTTCATAAATAATGATACTACCTTATTTTACTAGTTAAATATTATGTTCTTGGTAAGATGAGAGTTGATGAGTGTCGCAATAATAGAAATGAAGGGATTATGTTAGATTTAGGTGTGGTTTTGTTGTGGTTTAGTTGTGAATGGAGATTAGGCTAGATTAGACACTATTGTGAAGTTTGGGTGGATTTTGGTTGTGTTTTTGGCAAAAAGTGCTTGCTATCCTAAATTTGTTTTGAGGTTTTGGTCGACCTAAAAATATTTTCATTTGCCGTAAAAGTAGTTTTTGAAGAACTCGTTTCGAATAGATAGTTTTTCATATATCGCACATTAAAATTTAATTTAAAACGACCAAGTTATAGCCAAATGAAACTTGAAATATTTTTCGACAAAACTGGATGAATAGTGTGCTGATGTGAATAGTAAAATGAGTTTTCGGACACTTTCGGATATTTTTGGACTTTTTAAACATTAGCGAAACATATAGTAACACTTATATATTGATTGGTATTGTTTAAAGACTTCGTTAACATATTTTGGGAAAACCGAGAAAGTTACAAAAAATATTAAGTTTGGTAAAAATTTAGCGAAACGGACATAGAAGTTAAGCGATTAAGGCTAGTTAGTGCGTTTTGAATTATGGAAACTTAACAATTGTAGGGGACGGTATTAACGTCCCGAAACTAAAAACTTTCCTAAAATAGAAACTTTCTAAAAATAGTAATTTTTGGTTAAACGCCGAAACTTAATAAAAAATTATATGATTTCATTTCATCATGTTTTGTTAAACCAACTAAAGCAAACACACATGGATGTATTTTGGTGATGAACATATTGCGCAATTCTTGGCATACTTTTCGTGTTTCTGAGACACGTTATTATTCTAGGTCGCGGCTAGATTTCTATATCACCTTTTACTTGCGTGATTATCATTGGTCATTTTGCTAAGGTGAGTTCATAGCCCCATGTTTTACTGCTTTTGCTTTACTATTTTGGGGTGAGAAACATTGCTTGTTTTCAAACTATGGACACAGTTACTTTACGTTTCTTTTTCCTGATTACTATGCGTCCATAGCGTTTAGAAAATAGAAACTTAACTCAAAAGTGAGTAGTTCATAATAATAATCGATATTTGACAGTCGGTTAAACCGTAACTGTTTAGCGTAAATTAAATTAACAAAAGTCAACTGTGAGTTTTCTTACAGAAATTTGAATGAATAGAAATATGTAGATATACAGTCTTAGTATTTTGGGATACTACAACCTAGGAAAAGTCTCCGGTTATCACAGTCTTACCCCCTTAAAAGAATTTAGTCGCGAAATTCAGTTCGAGTTACCGGTCAGGGTGATGTAGGGTGGAAGGTAAAGGTACCTATCATAATGTTCGATTCCTACTAGTATTTCCTAGCATAGTTTTAGTCTGATTGTTGACTTGGATGTTTTCCGGAGTTAACGATTTCTAAATCAAGGAGTCATCATAGGTTATCTGATGTTTTGTGTCGTTGGTCTCTTCTGAATTGGGTGTTTGGTGGTGATGCGGTTCGCGTCATATTTATGGGATGTCTTAGGAGATCTAGGGGTGATGCCTACAGGTCTTGCTCATAAGAGTCTAAGCGGTTATATTAAACTTAAAAGGAAATGGGTATTCACTTATATTATGATAATAAGATTTATCATTTTTGTTATAAAAGAAAAGTCTTGGTGTAGGGTTGGCCTTGTATGGTCGCATCTACATGTTTTATTCATGAGACGGTGTCTAGCTCCTCATTTTGCGCGTACAGGTAGGTCGTGGTGTTTCCCCCGTACGGCGTCGTTCGCCATTCTAAGGTAATGTCGGTGCTCAAAGTCAGAATCTACTACGCAATCCTATCCAAATTTTGTCGTTTTGTATCGGGTCTTTACGGGGTTGTATGAGGTCCCCTGTGGGGTCACAATAGAGGTCTTCTCATGTTCTCCTCTCTTCTTGGTGTTAACCTCCAAATGTCATCTACAAAGCTACTTACGCAAGTCAGTTCATTTTGAAATAGTCATAAAAAGAAAATGATTGTAATGAAATGAGTGTAGGGGTTTCGGGAGAAGTGATAGACCTTATGGGAAGTAAGTAGTAAGTCGCATCATAGGAGGGTAGAAATAGGTGGGGTACACTGTTGAAATCGCAACATCTCATGTAAAATAACTACTAAGGACCTTTAACTCCTAGGTTTCATACAAAATTTCATACCACTAAAGAAAAGAACTAAGACTTCAAAGTGAGTCTACTGCTGACTGAAGCTACTCAGTTCAGACCTACCACTAACTGAAGCTACTCAGTTTAGTGAAGTACATCAAACCTACTAGGCTAGTCTATCCTACCTCTCTACATGGTCCATCCTTCGCTCTAGTGTGGCTACATGCTCTCTCAGCTCCTGCATCTCACGCTGATCTGCAGTGTGCTGCATCCTCAATGCAAGTATCTCCCTCTAATCCTCATACCTAGCATGCCACAGAGCTGCTCTCTAGGCGTCTGTTTATCCTGCCCAAGCCTTGAGGGCTAAAATTGGTTGCCATAAGGCACCGAAAGTGATAATGGCCTGCTCCTGCACTCGTTCAAGGCTCCAAAGCCTGAAATGCTACGAGTAAATCTCATCACAAATGCCTTTGACCTCGTAAACAATCGGGTAAAGTCCCTAGCATACCTCTCGAAGAGGGTAGGTGGCAATGCATCTAAACGCTGGGTGTGGTCATGAAGTATACTCCTATGAAGCTCAAGCTGCGCTCCTACCTCTAAGAACTCATGCTCATCTACTACTATGGTGGCTGCTGGGGTGGTCACTAGTGAAGCTACGGGTGATGGTACAGTCAAGGATGCTGGTGAAACAGGTAAGGAACCGGATGACCACTTAGGTGATGCTGGTGTCTGAACGGGTGCACAGACTGGTGGTGCATCGAAGTTAATGTCTATGTATACGGTGTCATCCTCAGGGTCAACACATGTGGGATGAGTAGGTAACCTAGGCGTGGGAGTCTCATCTACTCTCTGCTGGTCTGGTACAGACCTAGAACTCTGTCTTATATCAAAAGTACTTGGCACAGGACCCTCTGCTAACTCTAGGGCACGATGTCTAGCCGCCTTATATCCTAAACCCAAAGTCTCATCCGCGGCTGTATCCTCAACTGGGACTGCCTGTTGTTGCTGATCCTCGGGTGTAGTCTCCTCGCTCTCCGATCCAGGACCATTGTCCTCCGACTCCTCACTCTCTGAGCCGGTGCCATCAGCCTCCGACTCATCACCCTCGGTCTTAGTGTCTAATATTGGCTCAGAAGTGCCTCGATACCTCTTCTATAAAGGAAGGGTCGGAGATGATGTTGCTAAAGCTGATGAAGAAGGGGTCTCGTAAGAGGATTTGTACCTCTTACGGAATGATGATGGTGATAGGGCCATCGTCTCAGTCACTCTGGATGAGGTGTCGGGCGACAGGGTGGGCTGAGTGCGCACGACCATACGTGCAGTACCGCGGTAATAGAAAGCTCAAGAAGGTGTAGGGGTGGGTGATGTCTGAGTAAGTAGATGATCCGGGGATAGTGGTGAAGTGGAACCTGATGGTGAAGCAGTCCTAGTCTCAGATGCCTCCATGGGCTTTGAATCCTCATCTGAGTATGGAGTATCAGGGGTGTAGTCTAGGAAAGCTGAAGTGTAGTCAGGTGATAGGGGTGCTGCCCTAGGATATAGTGGCCGGGTCTCCTCGGTCTCAATGGGGTCCTCAAAAGGTTCGGAATCAAGGTCTATAGCAATGGGTGTGTGAGCCTGCCTAACTAGCATATAAGGGTCATCATGTAAAGGAGTGATCACTGGGGAGTTTCTGGCTCTGTCAGTTGGTGTGATAGTCTTTGGGATAGTGTGGGCTAATAAGGAAGACATGACCTGTGATAACATGGTAGGTGCATAAGTAAGCTCATAAAATAAATTAATCGAAATTATCAGCATAGATTGCTTACATATAGTACTTAGTAAGAAATTATATCTCAAATACTTATAGTAATATGATAGACGCACCAAGCAAACATGAAATGTAAGCATGGGCAACGATGACCAGGAAATAGGAATAAGGCAAGCATTTAAGGTGACAAATAATGCAACTAAGGCAATCATACAAGTCAATGGACAATCAATGATGATTCACGCATTAGCAGTCATGGTGAACCATATGTAAGAGTCTAATGTGAAGGTACTTATATATAATATGTATGTTCATGGTCAAGAAATTTTTCAGGTGATCGTAGAATTCTATATCCCTCCCCCTCTAACATAACTTGAGGGGACTACCCTCATCATTTCACTATCCTTCATAAATTAGGCATAGTTGATCAGGCTATGCATAGTTCAGGAAGAACTTGTGAAATGCTCGGCTAGTCGACTTCTGTCATGTTCGAGGTTTTTACGAAAACTTTAGTTGGTTATAGTTGCGTTTTTATTTTAGAAAAACGGGCATTCTCTATAACCTTGTCTCTAGATACCAATCTGTCATGCCCCGCTAGAAGCGGAAACACGAGATGCGACATAATGATTTACATCGCACAAGATATAAGATTACACCATGAGTTAATACCAAAAAGTTTATTTACAAAGTTACATCGAATACAGTTTTAAATATGAAATACATGCGGGTCCTTGGAAAAGTATCATGGTCATTGTAAAATCTTGTACTCCTTTACCTCCAATTTATAATACTGATCACCTAAAAATGATACTCAAAAGGGTTAACATTACGTTGGTGAGCTCGTAGGTTTAGAAGTAAACCCAGTTGTTATGCTAGGAAGTAAGAGTGGACAGTTGTGCAATATGAAAGCAGAATGCATATAATAGTAATTAAATCATCAACACATCAACACATCATACCAGGGTATCCCAACCCAAATCATCCAAACAATAGAATCCCCGCGCACTAATAGTCTTCTGGACCTATCGCCTGCCAGCTAAAGCTAAACAGTCGGCTAAATAGTGTGGTGCAGAAATTCATAGTGAAACTTCGCATAAATAGATCGCATAGTATTCACATAGCATTTATATAACCTTTATATAGTGTTCACATAGCATTCATACAAGCAAACATAGGCACATAGCATTGTTCAAAAAGAATTAAAAGGTTTTTGCATAGTATTGAAAGTAGTTGAAAAAGGTTTTGAGTATCATTTTATCCCAACGGAAAAGAGTTTAAAAATGAGGCTATGAGAACTCACTTCAAACAAGATGATGGTAGCTAATAGTGGATGATCTCTAACTAAACGCGCAATGGTACCCGGCCATGACCTATTTAATAAGTTTTACTTAGTAATATATTTTACGAAAACATCTTATAGTACAAGCGTTTGCATTAGAGTTTGTAAAAAAATGCTTTGTGTAATTGTTTATAAAAGATTTCATTAAGTATTTTGACTCTATGAATTTAGGTCAAGGTACGATATAAGTATTATTTGAGAATAGAATTGGAGTTTCACGACTGAATAGAATATTAAGTATTTAAAAGTATGTCTGAAGAGAACTGGCCAAGGAAGGAATAACGATATTTAAGGCGAGAGACTTATTTGATAAATACGGAAATGCACATGAAATGAGTGTTAAGAATTCGAGGATCGAAGAAAAGGGGGAATTAGAAAATTAAGAATCATAGGATTTAGAATTGAAATAAATTAGAATTTAAGAAA
>BQNB010091907.1:0-21439 GCA_026074375.1 Tanacetum coccineum | reverse complement strand
GTTTTGTAAGCCTGTTAGGGTTTATCCTTGGTCTATAAAAGGAACTCTCATGGCATAGTTAGAGATATCAGTTCAATATACATCTCATATAATCATATCTCATAGTTAGTAATCTGTAATCACTTTAACAGATTAATAGAAATCAAAGTTTAGTTTATTCATTGTTCTTCTTAATACTATTGTGTAGATTCCGCATATACAATTGGTATTCATAGTTAGTGTTTCTATATAGTCAATCTGTATTTATACAAGTTGGCTATCACCCTTAGCAGGTTGTAAAGATCTGTTCAGTTTGGGACTCACGACAGTTCTTTAAATATCTCCCATGCTCGGAAAAGTCTTTCGTCAGGTTCTTGCTGAAAGTTGTTAATTTCCTCCATTTTCTTTGCAGTACGAGTAGGTAGACAATACTTGTTTAGAAACTTTGATTTTAGGGTTTCCCAATTCGTAATTGAACCTGACGGTTCGTTCCTTAGCCAATGACTCGCGGATCCAGTTAGGGACATGATGAAAGCTCGAAGCATTATTTGGTCTTGAGTCACCTCGGGAATATGGAATAAGTCAACGATCTCGAGAACTTTTTCAATGTGTTCGTTTGCATCTTCATGTTCCGAACCGCTGAAAGTATTTTCTCAAAGTTCTTTGAGAAATTGCCCGTTTAATTCAAAGTGAGTGTTGTCATTTATTTTGGGCCTAGCAACTCCTGACCCATAATTCCCATGGGTCTTGCTCATGTATTGCTCCATTGTTTCTGTCATAATTGATGTAGCTTCTTCCTCTGAATGTTCTTCGATGTTAGAAAATAAATCGAATTCTGGTGAACTCGATTCCACAAGACCAGGTGTCTCAAAAAGCCTCCTTTTTGAGTGAAATACTCTTTCCGAGGTTTTAAAAGGTGTAAATAGTTCCTTAGTGGAACTCCTTGTCATGCACCACCTGAAACAGAGGACAATAAATCAGTAGGACAGGCTCTTAAAAGAAAGGATACATAAAATTAAACACGAAAATCAAATTTAGTTCTGCTACTGTGTCGGGTGACCGATACGTCGTATTCAATTGATTTGAATACGCCGTATGGATCTGTTGAAGGTCAGTACGTCGTATTGATTTTTGTAGAATACGTTGTATTGTTTGGAAGAACAAGATACGTTGTTTAGACTGCAGCAATCAATACATTGTATCTGTGTAGAAAGTTTGATACGTCGTATCCAACTGGTAGATACGCCGTATCAGGTGTTCGACCAGAACAGAGTACTTTGAAAACAATTAAATAATGCGGATAATTAAATAAACAATTAAACGCACAATTAATATTAAGTTATGCTAGCTATATTATTTTAAGCTAAGGGTTAAAAATAATAATAAAATAAAGATTAAACTATTTTCACTCCTCGGCAGCTGCGCCAAAACCTTGATGTGTTGTGGTGTAGGTTGTATTTATTGATTACCAAGTTTTAAATTTATATTTAGCCGACTTATCCTAAAACAACACTTTAACGGGCAGTGTACCCGGTCAAGATAGAGTTTCGTGGTAAGTAGGGTGTCGAACACTAAGAGCGAGAAAGTTAACCTTATATTCTATCAGTATTTTATTCTAATTAATTAATCTAGTTAATTCTATGTTATTTCTAATTAATGTCAAACCTATGCTAAACCTAGTTCTAATAATAAAGGGGTGGTTTCAGTCTGAGAGACTGGCACAGGTTTGGTGGTGACTAAAATTAATTCAATACACAATAATCACGCAAGAAGAAAATTAGAAGATTAAAGAGTGGTACAAGCCAAATGATAGAAAACTGTATTAGCCAAATTAAATCCGATTAAATGCTGGTTTGTTTGTTTAGTGCAATGACTGCTTATCTCGAGGCGGCATATCATTCTTAAGACTTAGGCGGGACATCATCCTAAGACCTAGACACGTTGAATCCTGTCACAATTAACGCATCCGCATAAAGCATCCTTTAGTTTAATTATAATCTATCTTAGGGATTAAAGCAATGGTGATCTTGTTAAACCCTAGCCCATCAGGACTTTACCCACTTACTGCTTGACGGTATTTTATATACTGGTAGTCCACTGTCCAAGTCTTTACCAATTGATTAAGAACGTACTTGTTGGGTCGAAGGGTCACCTGCCAGTCCAACTAAGCTCACTAATCTAAAGGCAAAGATAGGACATTATTTGTGATCCTATTGGTCCAGATATATAAAACACGATATGGAGAGCTATCCCAGTATCTAGATCACTTGGTAAGTCTCACTAGACCCAGTTGAATGATAGGTCGCATATTCAAGCACATAGACAAGTATGAGGTGATAAACATAATTAAACAATCAACGATAAATTAAGCAATCGAGATTAAACAAACCAAACATTAAATCTTCATTAAGATGGCTAATACCCGAGGGTATTAGCCCATAACCATTGTAATAATACAAGTGTGATCAAATAACCAAGGTAAACTAAACGTTTTACCAAACGATACCAAAAATTAAATAATTACAAGAGTATAGGAATTACACGATGTATTCTATGAAATCGTGATCGATGCTTGACCTTGGCTGCTCTTCTTCACTTCAAAAAATCGACTTTTATGTTTATGGTATAGAGAATATGATTTTGCACCCTCAAAACTCATTTTTGAGTCTTCTATTTATAGTCTCTGAAAATAGTTGGATACACCGTATTGAGTAAGGTCAATACGGCGTATAGGGGTGAATCCCTTGGAGTGCGTACTACGTTCATAATCAATCGGTAATATCTTTCCTCAGTTACATTTTATGCAGGATCTTTGATTGTTTGACCAGCTGGATACGGCGTATGTATTCAGTGGAATACGCCGTATTTGGAATTGAACGTACGCGTTTTTCTATGAAGTTCAGGCGCTGATACGCCATATCTTCTTTGTTGGATACGGCGTATTGAGTCAGAAATAAGTATCTTCAAATATCTTTGTTTAAGCTCCAAAATGTGCGCCTTTTAGCTTGTCTTCACAATGTTCTTTATAATTACTGCAATTAACAACTTTAAGCAATTAAGTAACAATTCTTGCAATAATTATATAAAAGTGGGTAGTTTCTTTGGGATAAATGATGGTATAAATGTAACGTTATTTGATGTCATCATCGCGTTTTGGAACCTTTATGCCTTTTTACTTAATTGATTTGTTTTCAAATCATTACTTTTACTTAAGGTGATTTTATAGCCCCGCTTTAACTTGTTTATCATTATTTTACAAATCTCGGGGTGAGATACATTGCTTGTTTTACTTTTGGACGCAAGTACCTTTTAAATGATTATTGATTAGCCTAAGTACCGATAATTCACTATTCCCACTATCATGAACCATTAATTACTATGTGTAAGTGCGAGTGTTATAAATAGATTTATTGGGATTGACATCCCCGTTCGAGTAAGTAGCGCTTACTTGATTCGGAGTTACAGATCAAACGGACGTATACCATGTTAGAACTTTGGGTGTTGCGGGTTGAACACCTACTCATGCAATTTACTTTGCATTGGTTTGCATACATAACTTTGTTGTAGCTTCAGTGTCATGAGCTTAGCGCAATCGTAATTACTTTTTGTGATATTGTATGTGTTACAATTATCATACACTTTGAAATCTTGCGGTTCACCCTTATTACTTACTTAAACCTATAAACTCACCAACTTTATGTTGACATTTTTAAGAATGTATTTCTCAGGTTCTTAACTTGTAATGACGTTATTGAAGTGCATTGGAGTCATCATTCATCAAGGCTATTTTTATGGACTTTCATTTGCACTAAAATTATTCTCGTTATGTTAAAACTATGATTTCTTTTGATGCAAACTCTGGGATCACTTGTTTAAAACTTATTTATTATTAGTGTATCAACGAGAGTATCTTTTTAAACGACTCATATAGAGGTCGTTCTCTTATATCTTATGCTTGTGTATTATGAAGTAACGCCTCCGGTTACCTTTTTGCTGCCATATTTTAGGGGTGTTACACCATTTCCATCATTAGCAGCATTAGATGGCCTTTTCCTAGTAGCAGCATTAGAGGGCCTTTGTGAGGTACATGTCCCAATTTCATTCACTGGTTCTTTTTTGCCCTTACACGATCTGTTGTTGTGGCCTAGATTTCCATATTTGGTACATGTTACACTTTTATAAGCCCTTAACAGTTTTCCATCCCTCACCATGCTTGCCTTTTCTTCTCTTGTTTTTCTTTGGCCTTACCACTTGTGTGTGATGTTTTAGGTGGTATGAATGTTGTAGGAATTTGTGATTTCTTCTACATGACCTTATCATTCAAACATCCAATGGTATAACTGTATGTTTTTTTTGAGGTAGCTAACCAATAACACTTATGGACCTATTCTTCTGGTATACCAAATTGAATCCCATTAAGTGTCATGTTGTAGTTGGTTACTATAGCATGTACACAATGGATGCTTGTTAACTCCCACCCCCTACAACTAAAAACCTTATTAGCAACACTTACCACACACTGATCACCTTTGGTCCCATCACCTCATAATCTCCCCTTATTGAAAGCAACTGTGTAATTGTTAGCTTTATCCATAACTGCTTTCAATAATTTAGTTGCAGTAGGGGTGAGTGGTCTATCATTTTGTTAATCACAACAATAGCATGCACCATCCTTTTCATTGGGTATTGTCTAATGTATTCTAAGGCAGTGACTATAGGTGCATCACTAGCATCCAACATTTTTCCATTGAAACACTCACACAAATTGTTCAATGGGATATCTGATTTAGCTCTACTTGTTTTAAGCATAATGAAGCTATTTAAGTAAAGTTTAACAAGTATTTAACAAACAACTTAACAAATTGAAATATTTACCTGAGAAATGGAATCTTGACCAAGTATGAGCAAGTTTTTTTAACAACCACTCAAATGCATCACTGTTAAAATATTTTAACTCCTTTGTTGCCTTATCAAAATAAGGTACTATGGTTGCAGTAGCACATCTCCACAGAAGATCTATATAAGCTTGGCCATTGAACTATTGCTTTATATATTTTCATGGATATGCCTAAGGCAAAACATGTACTCTGCACAAGGAAATACCTTAGCCAATGCAGGTATGATACCTTGTAGAAAAAGACAAATATTAGTATATTAAAAGCATAGGGACCATAGTTGTAATAAAAAAGTCAAATGTTTACCTTCTGTCTATCACTTATAAAAGTGTAGTTAGATTCCCTAGACATTCCAAGATCATATCCCAGACACTCCAAAAACCAAGTCCAAGAACTGATTGTTTCTTTTTCCATAATGGCGCCATTGTTGCCATCCAATCCAATAATAGTCAAAAGTTGGTCTGGGTAAGGACCCTTCATAAATGCACCATCAAGTCCCAACAGATCCTTTTCACCAGCCTTGAAACCTTTCTTTAATGGCCCTAAACATATGTAGATTTTCTTGAACACTCTTGTTTGTAGCTCATGATATGAATCTCTTTCAACTTCAATCTTTATAGTTGTATCAGGATTAACCCTTCTCAATTCCAAACAATAATCCCTCAACATTGAATATTGTTGCCTGTAATCTCCCTTAACTTGGTTAATAGCAGCTGATTTAGCCCTAAAAGCTTTTATTCTAGACACACCCAACTTATACTTCTTTTGTAACTCGTCTTGTAAAGCTCTAATGGGAATTTTAGGATTTTTTCTACTTACTTAATGATACCCTTAGCCAAGAGTTTGGAATTACAGGCATGCATCTCTCTTGATTGTAAGCATTTGTGTTCATCTGCATATGTTCTGACTTCCCAAGTCTTACTCTTGTTAACCTTTGAAATTTGCAAGGCCCATGGACATTCATCATCAGCAAGTGGTTTGGGCCTGCCTTTACCACTTGAACTAACAACTTTCTTAGTAGGCCCAACTAGAACACTTGGCCCAACTACCTTTTTACCTTTGTCTTTTGATGGTTTTTGTAGCAAATTTTTGACCTACACAAAAAAAGTGCGTATACACTATGTTATCAGCAGACTCGTTAGCCTTTTGGATTTATTTTAGCTTTTTCCTCCTAATCTTTTCTATCCTATCATCATCCTCATTTGATCTACTTTCAAAATAATCATTATCTAATACATCAAGCTCATTTAGAATTGGTGTATGATCCATTTCTTATCCCTTGTTTGTGTGTCTCACCCACTCAACATCTGCATATATATATTAAAGTGGTAATCATTCTTAATTACATTTACTTCTTCTAAATTCGTATCTTCATCAACAATGTAGTTACTATCATCCTCATCTGAACCACTGTCATCCAATCCTCATCCATAGTTTCATATTCTTGTTACATTTCTATAAGTTCTAAATTCTCATCCCTATCCATTTCACTATCATTGAAAGTTGGTTGTTTATTGAAACTTGGCTGTTTATTGAAACTAGGTTGCTCATTCATACTAGCAGTCACATTATCTTCAAATGGATCAAACTCATAGTTCATATTCAACAATTATTCAATAATAGAAGCCACGGTCTCAGGTTCACTAACATTCACATTTGAAGGCGGAGTCTCAGGCTCACTAGTATTGACAAATGCAGCCACATTCTCAGGTTCACTGGCATTCACATTTGCAGGCAGAGTTTCAGGCTCACTAGTATCAAGTTCAGTAACAATTGTTTTTCCCTTGTTTGCACTATTCTTAGTATACTTCTTTTTGGATGGAGATGGATTGGCATTTAGAGTATGAGTTTGAGTGAGAGTGAGAGTGAGATTGGGAGTGGGAGTGACAGTTGGAGTGGGATGGGGTGTGGAAGTAACATTGGGAGTAGGAGTGACAGTTGGAGTGGGATTGACAACGGGAATGAGATTGGGGGTTGGATTGACAATGGGAGTGGGAGTGACAGTTGGAGTGGGAGAGGGTTTAGGATATTCTAACAACAACCTTTTGGAACTATTCTTATTGACTCCTTTTTTTGGATGGGTTGGGAATGAGACTAGTACAGTGAAACTCTTCAATAACAACACTGCTTCTATATATAGGGCAAGAATATGTGTCTAGTTTTGTATTTATGTGCTCACAATACAACATAATCAGCTTATCATCTTTGATATACCTAGCCAAACCTTGGACATCCAAATCATTTCCTAAAGCTCTTAATCCTATATCTAAATCAGTCCCAGGAATCATATAATGATAGTAGATAGGATCGTCATTAATATAACCTAATTCCTTCATTACATCATTCAACTCATGTACTAAAAATTCATCAATGTCAAACCCATCCACATACGTAACTAAACCATTCGCATACCTCCATTTATCATGCTCTTTGAACTTCCCAGCATGGTGTATTTTCATAGAAAACAAAGTAGTGTTTTTGTCTAAAAATGCAATTAGAAAAATACAATAACCACTACATATTAAAAGCAATATCAAATAAAAAACCAATGATTAACACATTAGATGTATATAAACTACATAACATCCAGTAAAAAGGAATAATTTAATAGCTTACTTACCATAATAAAAAAGGTGTGGATCATCCACAATGTTCTTTCGTATCCTCCAATGCACACGAACCATTGAATTAAACTAGATACTTGAATTAGGGTTTTAATTTCTAGGGTTTAGTTGTTATGATCGAGTTTGGGGATTTTGGATTTGGGTGTGTTTTTCTTTAGGAGGGAAATGAAAAGTCGAAGACTTATAGTTGGTGGGGTGGGTGTGAATTAGAGAGTACATTAATGGAGTAAACAACGGGAAAGGATCAAAGTACCCCTCCACTAATCGGACTTAACGAAAAAAGAAAACCATCATCTAAAATAGGGATCATGAGGGTTTAGTTTCAGAAGTAGGGACGACTTTAGTAATTAAAATCGAATAAGGACAAAACATGTCATTTGATGGAAACCATAAGGACCAAACATGTAATTTTTTCTTTCATGTAAGTTAACAAGAGCAATAAATAATTAAATACATACAAAAATCATAGACTCTTATCAGTCACGCTATTCCAGTTTGCAATTCGTCGATCCTCCGTACACATTTTTTCTACTGACATGTCTTTTTAACTTTCACACATTATATCACATTTCTCTCTCCATCATATTCGTTCTTACTTTATCTTTAGTATAAAATCTTGTTCTAGTTTAACTTTTAGCTAGCTAGTTTAAGTTTCTTGGAGAAAAAAATGGTGAGAGTACCATGTTGTCAGAAAACTGGGTTGAAAAGAGGTTCATGGGCTCGAGAGGAAGATGACTTCCTAAGCTTGCTGGTATGTCATGTTTTTTGGTCTTTGACTTTTTATGTTGTTGGTTTTATGTACATTTGATGAATGTCATGAAATCTTGGATTTTAACTTTACTATGTATTACTTTAAATATGTTTATGGGTAACATTTATGTTAAGAAAAATGATATATTTATAAAAAAGTTTACCAAACTATATATTCACATAACTTGAGAACCAAGTGTGAAGAGTAAAAAAAATCATTTATGAAATACAATTATGACAAAGTCATTATGTGCGTATATGAACTCCTTGTGAATGTAGGATACTCTTATGTTAAATATTTTTATGCTTAACATTTATGTTGATGACGTATAGTAGGCATACTAAGCCTTCGGGCTTAGGCCACACTATCACTTAGGCTTCTGGGCCCAACTTAGCAGTCATGGGCCTAAACTAAACCCAATCCTGCATTGGTCACGGCCCGGACATAGCAAAACGGACGCGGACCTAACTATAGGATACTTCCGTCCACGAAAAGCACATGCGTCCGTACACACGGTTATTACAGAACCTTGCCCGACAAGGGACCCACTCTGTGGTACCCCGTAGAATTTAGATTTCTCTTTTTCATTAAGTAAGAATTTGTACCGCGAAAGTTGCAAAATTACCGCTAATCTCAAAAGAAGGTTATTCTATATACAACATGCATTACTTTTCGTGTTATAGAGAGCCTTAATAGCACGCGAATATTACTATTATCACTTTTATGTCTCAAAAGATATTCTAGAATTTGTAGCGATAAAGCCATAATCATTTCACACTTCGTGAAGCGAAATCACCTATTTATATTATTTTCATGAAACCGCTTATGCTCAAATAAAAAATATATATATATATATATAAATATATTTTATATATATATATTATTATATAATGTATTTATATATTAATATATATATATTATATATAATATATATATATATATATGTATATCATACATATATATATATATATATATTTGTAATATAGATAATATATGTATATATATATAATTAAACTATAATAATGATAACATGATTCTTACTTACGCCTACTAGTATTCTTTTCAAATTTCAGTGCTACGACTTCTATATATGATCCCAATATTCAAAAGTTAAGATATAGTAAGTCATGATAGTACTATTGTAGCTCAATTGTATCAGGAAACACCTATCATTATCAGATTCCCTAATAATTATATACAACTGAATTTACCATTTCATGTGCAAAATGAAATGTTTCAGTAACAAGTGGGATTTTTGAGTATAAATAAGGACATGCTATACACTCATTTAAGCAAATAACCTTTGAAACAATAAGTAAACAATACGGTTGGAGTTAGGATTTTCGTTGGGTTCAAAGGTAGTAGTAACCAAGAGTGGTTCGAGCCCTTAACACCATCACATTCCTCGTAGTTTGGCAAACTCGGACCTCGGTAAGTCATCCTCGTAGTTTAACGTTATTATGTTATTTACCATGTAGTTTAACGACACCCCAGTTTTGATGGAATGTTACACGGCTACGCATTGGTACCAAACATGCGGTGGTTCTTTATTACATGCGTTTGCAAGACCTTTGACGCATAAAAAAGTAGTGCAAACACGTCGTTCATAAGAACGAGTAACAAACCAAGAAATTTTCTTATGAAAACTTTAAAAGCATGCACGTAAACAATGGCTCACTAGGGATGAATGGACGATAAAATCATACTGTTTGCTGGCAATTAACTTGTCGACCGCGAACTCATACCTAGGCGTAACCAACTAGCACACAACGAACCACAATGAGCCCTTGGCTCACTGTGGGCACGTCACAGCCTCAAAAGGGCCTGAGTAGAGTATACTCGTTGGTTCGTACTAAGACCCCGTTATGCTTGACAAGTGGTTACTACTTAAGACGCACCCCAATGCATGCCGACGCCTACACAAGGCTGCTGCCTTTGTCGGATGTTGCTACATTAGGACGTGGCCTTAGCTTAGCAGAGTTGAGCCTGCTCGACGCACCAATCGTCCTTGTGTCTCAACATTTAAAGACCTCGTAACCAAGTATTCAAGTCGGGCACCACGTGGGTTTAATGGGAGAATTAGTTATGCATGTTATAATGTACATTGTGGGGAAGAAGAAACCACAACAGTGGTACCAAACCCACTGTTGGGTTCGACAGGAGATAAAGAAAGAAATAAGAGGTAGGCCATGTAGTTATTTTGTATTGTATAGAAATAATACATGTAATATTTCCTAGGACTTGCATGTAATTTACCTCATAAAGTTAGACGAAAAATATATTAAAACATGCATGTTGCCGTGTCCTTGGGTCGTCCCATACCGAGACCCAAACAAAGTGATAAATTAGTTAACGAAACAATACTATTTTTGAGAAGGTAGAAAATTATAAACAACGATCTTCGATGAACTAGGAATAACAACGGCGAGTTTAAAGTATGAACGAACTTAACACGGTTTATATAAATTCTTTGACACTAAAAATACTTAAAAGCTTATTCGGGTCTAAAACGTGAAAATAATAGAATGGAAAGCGTAGAAATTAAAATGTGAAAAGCTAAATATTCGATAAACACTACTTTAAAGAATTAGGGAATTACATGTGACGATATGGAAATTTAAGGGCATTAGGGGTAAATGAATAATCTTTATAAATTAATTAAACGGGTCGAACGAATCATGTTATATATAAAACTAATAATTATACAAATTAGTTGACGACAACGGTGTAAATAAAGGAACGCGATAAGAAAATATATATACTTTGTAACTTACAAATGACGTTTATATTTTCCTGAGATATAGATCACCTGAACTCATAAATATAAATTACGACACATAATAGTATCAATTCCTGTATATGTACTTATAGTTGTAAAGTCGTCACTAGAGCCAACGGTTTAAATAACCTTTTGAAAAATAAAAATGTTATCTCATAAACGACAATGCCTTTATGAACCCATCGCATAAGTCACTTCATACATTAAGTCTTTAGAATGTAAACTCAGATTTGTCATAATTACTTAGGTGTTGACTGAAATCAGCTATTTGAAGTGCACCTTGATCACAAATTCCCAGCCCCCCCCTCGCCCCCACCGCCATTATCTCACAACGCTCGTTCACCGTGTGACGGTCCCGTTCATCGCTGCCCCCCCCCACTGTACCACCCCGTCTTGCACTGAATGTCTGGGTTTCTAGTCTGGAAAACTCTACCTTGCAGATCCTCGACAGTCAATCACCCATCCAACCCCCACCATAACCTACCCCCCCCGTTACCAACATCCCCCCCCCAATAAAACACCCGAACCCACTCCCCCCACCCACGAGTGAACCCCTCTAACTTATTCAGGCTGACATGCCCCCCCTTCCTGCATACCCAACCTTACCCTCGTGAACTCACACGCTCACACATCCTCCCCGTCACAGTTTACTGATTGGTCTAAGTCCCGAATTCTAACCATATATTGCTATTTGTCTGATTTATCATGATGAACCCGGTATTATTACTCGTATACAGCTGCGATAATGTTTAATGGATAGATCTATCTGGTATTGACGTCCCTGTTTTCGACTCTAGATGAATTAGTCAAGCGATATACAGTTTCATTCTGAGTCAGAATAGGGGTGTGTTTGTCCAGGGTTTAGAACCTGCAAGGGCATTCATTATTGTGGGTATATTGTTAACGCTTCTGGTGTGTATCATGAGCATTAGACGATAGTAATCGCAATTTATATGACTTTGTATCTGTTATATTGTCATATATGGATAAAATCTTGTGGTTCATAAACATTAAACATTTTTTATTAAACCAAACCTATGGACTCACCAACTTTATGTTGACACTTTAGCAATGTTTTTTCTCAGGTATTAAGAACGAAGATGCTATGTGAAGTCTCATGCATTGCAGTTATTTCCAGTTATTAAAGATCATTTGTATTAATTGAAAACGATGTTGTATTACTTATTTTTATGCTTCCGCAGAATGTTTAAACTATTTATTATTTTCCTATTACAAGTGATCGGATATTCTTAAACGTTCCTCTATAGAGGTCGTTCTGTATTGCTTAGAAGCATGATATTCATGAAGTCACACGCCCTCGGTTGCCATTATACTCGGATATTTTGGCGGTGTGACAGATTGGTATCAGAGCTCTAAAAGTTTAATAGAAACTAGGTCGGCATTAGGTGCACTAGACTATAGTTCTTATTCTGCTTTAACATGATTTATTATGTTCTAGTGTCTGTCTTTGCTGGTGACTCAATATGGGGTATACATAGGATTGCAACAATAAAGGGAGTAAATGTATATTAAATGGATTACATGTAGAACTATATATGAGATACATGTACGTTAATTATGGGTTTACATGTGTATTAAACAAACTTAACTATGCGTATTTTGGAAAATGCATATATCTTTTTCATATTCTTTGTTATCAGCGGACATGTCGAACTCAGATGAATTGAGACACACCGATAACACCACTCTGATACCTCCCAGACTCCCCGACACACTCCCCCACGTATATCATAGGAGGCGTCCTACTCTCGGATTACTTATTTTGCCATCCGTATTACCATTTCCCCTAACTATCAGACGTACCGCTCGTATGTCTGTTTTACCCATTAAGCCAAACCTTGCTGAACGTGCCAGGATTTCTACTATTAACCTTGATGATTATCAACTTGATCTCGTTACTCCACCACCCTCACCTTCATCCCCATTCTCGATGGCTGCTTACCAGCGGATGATTGCTTAAACGGACCCCACCCGGAGAGAAGAAGCTCTAACTGCCTACGCGACAGAAACTGGTCAGAGTTGGGTGCATGTTCCTGAGACAATCTTGACCGTATGCACGACGCGCCTTAGAGGACAGTTGCATACCATTCTCGAGGACATGGACCGTTACCCAAATACCTGTTCAGAGGAGTTAGAAGCCTTCGTGACACTGTGGGATGTGAAGCCCCGAGTTGAGGAAAGTTCGTTGGAGACGCTATCTGTGGTAGATGTCATAACTGTCCTTTGCATTGTCCCTCTTATAGAAAATGGCACCCGGACGACGCCCAACTGTCCGCTGGAACCCTCCAGTCAACCGTTCGACCAACCGAAACAACGTGGACATCAACAGTGGCATTGACACTCAGATGCTCAACCAGCTCATTGCCACAAGAGTAGTTGAAGCACTCGCAGCTGCCGTTGTGACTTATGCTGCAAGCACTCAAGAAGAGACCAACCTAGGATCTAACTCTTCCCAGAATAAGGCATGCAACTACAAAGAATTCCGTGCAGTCATGCATGAAGACTTCCATGGTACTTAAGGTACTGTAGGCTTAACCCAGTGGTTTGAGAAACTAGAATCTCAATTTGGGATTAGCAACGTTGCAGAAGGTGACAGAGTTAAGTTTGCTTCTAGCACACTGCTAGATAGTGCTTTAACTTGGTGGAACGTGTACGTTCGTTCTGTTACTCTCGATACCGCTCATGCAACACCTTGGAGTGATTTCAAGGCTATGTTCATCCGAAAGTATTGTCCTCGAAATGAAGTCAAGCAAATGGAAAACAAACTGTGGAATTTAAAGGTGAAAGGCACAAACCTTACCGCCTACAATCAACGTTTCCAAGAACTCATCTTCTTATGCCCTGAAATGGTACCCAACACCGACCGGTTGTTGGAACGTTACATTGAAGGTCTACCTTTGAACATCAAGGGTAATGTAACCTCGTCCAAACCAGTAGATTTGCATGAAGCGATTGAAATGGCTCAAGGGTTGATGTACCAAGTAGTCCAAGAGTTAGGAGAAAACTCTGGTGACAAGCGGAAATGGAACGGAAACCACTACAACAACAACAACCCCAACACCACTAGTAATCTCAATCTGAACAAATGTCCAGAGATAGCAAGGGTGTTTACAGCTGGGCAAGGTTCTTACGTTGGCAAATTATCTTACTGTGGGAAGTGTGGATGACACCACACTGACGCATGCCCTCCTACTTGTCACAACTATGGAAGGGCAGGACATAAAGTCAAAGACTGCCAAGCCCCACCCCTTCTCGCAAGCCAAAGAGGACCCGGAAGCCAAGGAGGACAGGGAAGTGATGTTACTTGCTTCGGATGTTGCGAAAAGGGGCACTACAAGAACAAGTGTCCGAACAATGGAAGTCAAGGCCGTGGAAATCAAATTCGAGGCAACCAACAAAATCCTCAGAACAATCAGAGGCAGAATCAAGGAAACCCTAAGGGAAATAACCAAAGCACTCAAGGAGGACATAGAGCACCTGGCAGAGTATACAGCCTATGTGTTAAGGCTGCTGTGAAAGATAACAATGTGGTGAATGGTACGTTCCTAATCAATAATGTTTATGCTTCAGTGCTATTTGATACTGGTGCGGATAGAAGCTTTGTGTTACATGCTTTTAGTAAATATATAGACATCCCTCCTACAACCCTAGATACTAATTATAGTGTGGAGCTAGCCGATGGAAAGTCGCTAACCACAAATACTATTTTAAGAGGGTGTACTCTTAACTTGCAAAATTACCTGTTCAAAATCGACTTACTCCTTATAGAATTAGGAAGTTTTGACGTCATCGTCGGAATGGATTGGATGGCCGAGCATCGCGCGGAGGTTGTGTGTTATAAGAAGTACATTCATGTTCTGTATGGAAATGATATGCTAATCATACAAGGCGAGAGAAGCGGAGTTAAAAATGAGTCCAGACTAGAAGTCATCTCGAGCATCAGGACGCAAGGGTACATCGACAAAGGATGTCAAGTGTTCTTAGTTCAAATGATGAAGAAAGATGAAACTGTGGCATCCAAAAAACGAATAGAAGACGTGCCTGTTGTCAGAGACTTTCCGGAAGTATTTCCTGAAGATTTTCCAGGATTACCCCCGACGCGCCAAGTATAATTTCACATCGAGTTAATACCCGGAGCTGCACCTGTTGCACGCGCACCCTATCGTCTTGCACCTGCAGAGATGAAAGAACTAACCGAGCAGCTAAAAGAACTTTCTAACAAAGGTTTTATAATACCAAGTTCCTCTCCGTGGGGAGCACCAATCTTATTTGTCTAAAAGAAAGATAGATCTTTCCATATGTGTATCGACTATCGTGAGTTGAACAAACTTACAGTGAAAAATCGTTATCCCTTACCAAGGATCGATGACTTATTCTCAGTTGCAAGGATCCAGCATCTACTCGAAAATTGACTTAAGGTCAGGTTACCATCAGTTAAGGGTTAGAGAAGAAGATATTCCCAAGACTGCTTTCAGAACACGATACGGGAACTATGAGTTCCAAGTTATGTCTTTTGGGTTGACCAACGCACCTGCGATATTCATGGACCTCATGAATTGTGTGTGCAAACCATACTTGGACAAGTTTGTGATTGTATTCATTGATGATATTCTCATATACTCCCGTGACGAGAAAGAACACGAAGAACACCTGAAGACTATTCTAGAGTTGTTGAAGAAGGAAAAACTGTATGCCAAATTTTCCAAGTGCGAATTTTGGATCCATACGGTGAAGTTCCTTAGACATGTGATCGATAGCAGTGGTATTCGCGTAGACCCAACTAAGATTGAGGTTGTTAAGAATTGGGTATCTCCAACTACTCCTTCGGAAATTCGGCAGTTCTTAGGTCTTGCAGGTTACTATAGGAGATTCATTGAAGGATTCTCCAAAATAGCTAAACCTATGACGGAACTAACGCAGAAGGATAGAAAGTTTGATTGGGGTGAAGAGCAAGAGACGGCTTTTCAATTGCTGAAACAGAAACTATGTGCTGCACCTATTTTAGCACTACCGAAAGGCAGTGATGACTTTGTGGTGTACTGTGATGCATCCATAAAAGGGTTAGGTGCGGTACTAATGCAAAGGATGAAGGTTATTGCATACGCTTCCAGACAACTAAAGATCCACGAGAAGAACTACACCACTCATGATCTGGAGTTAGGAGCGGTAGTGTTCGCCCTGAAGATCTGGAGACACTATTTATATGGCACAAAATGTGTGGTGTTCACTGATCATAAGAGCCTACAACATATCTTAAACCAAAAAGAACTCAATATGAGGCAACGCCGATGGATAGAGCTCCTAAGTGATTACGATTGCGAAATTCGTTACCACCCGGGGAAAGCAAATGTTGTAGCAGATGCTTTGAGTCGGAAGGAAAGGGTCAAACCGCTACGAGTAAAAGCTCTGGTTATGACCATTGGCTTAGACCTTCTGTCACGAATCCTTGAGGCGCAGAAGGAAGCTGTTAAGGTTGAAAACATTGAAGCAGAAGATATTGGTGGCATGCTAAAGAGGTTAGAAGCCCGCGCTGATGGAACATTATGTTTGGATAATAGAAGTTGGCTACCGTGTTACGGTGACACAAGAACTTTGATTATGCACGAGTCGCATAAGTCAAAGTATTCTATTCATCCAGGATCCGACAAGATGTACCATGACATGAAAATGTTATATTGGTGGCCAAACATGAAGGCTGACATCGCCACATATGTCAGCAAATGCCTGACTTGTGCCAAGGTCAAGGCCAAACATCAGAGGCCCTCTGGTTTATTGGTCCAACCCGATATACCAGAATGGAAGTGGGAAAAGATAACAATATAACAATGGACTTCATCACCAAGCTACCCAAAACGGCAGCTGGATTCGATTCGATTTGGGTCATTGTTGATCGTCTTACCAAGTCTTCTCACTTTTTGCCAATGAAGGAGACGGATTCGACAGAAAAATTGATGAGGCTGTACATGAAAGAGATAGTAGCAAGACATGGTATACCAGTGTCAATCATCTCCGATCGTGATAGCCATTTCACTTCGAGAGTTTGGCAATCTTTTCATAAAGCATTGGGTATGCAGTTGAACCTGAGCACTGCTTATCATCCTCAGACCGATGGTCAGAGTGAGAGGACCATTCAAACATTAAAGGACATGCTAAGAGCTTGCGTGATTGACTTCGGGAATGGTTGGGATAGACATCTGCCCTTAGTAGAATTTTCGTACAACAACAGTTATCACACGAGCATTAAAGTTGCACCGTTCGAAGCACTTTACGGTAGGAAGTGTCGTTCACCTGTTTGTTAGGCTAAAGTTGGAGAGGCACAACTCACCGGACCAGAGATTATTCATGAGACTACGTAAAAGATTTTTAAGATTAGGGATCGCATGCAAGCTGCACGTGACCGACAAAAGAGTTATGCTGACAAAAGGCGTAGACCTCTTGAGTTTGAAGTTAGAGACAAGGTTATGCTTAAAGTCTCACCATGGAAGGGTGTGATCCGATTTGGGAAGCGTGGAAAGCTAAACCCTCGTTATATTAGACCCTTCTAAATCATAGAAAGGATTGGTCCAGTAGCTTACCATTTGGAATTGCCTCAAGAACTTAGTCGAGTACACAATATGTTCCACGTCTGTAACCTAAAGAAATGTTTGTCCGATGACACACTCGTTATTCCCATGGAGGAAATCCAACTCGACGACAAACTCAATTTCATTGAAGAACCCGTAGAGATTATGGACCGTGAGGTCAATCAACTCAAACGAAGCTGTATACCTATCGTTAAAGTCTGTTGGAATGCACGTAGAGGTCCAGAATACACGTGGGAACGTGAGGACCAGTTCAAGAGCAAATACCCCCACTTGTTCGCGAACCAACAATCTCCTACATCGTCTTGATTTTGGGACGAAATCTTCTAACCAGGGGAGACTGTGACACATCGTAAAATTTAGATTTCTCTTTTTTCATTAAGTAAGATTTTGTACCGCGAAATTTGCAAAAGATATTATAGAACTTGTAGCGGTAAAAACCATACTTATTTCACATTTGTGAAACGAAGCCATTTACTTGTATCATTTCATAAAACCATCTACACTCAAATAAATATCCCTAACCAAATTCAAAAAAAATGGCTAGACATCATCATGAAGATGCCTTACATAACTACCCCACTTATTATTCTTCTTTCATTTCAACACCTTCACATGACATTTCACGTCTCGTATCTTTTCAAATTTCACGTGCTACGACTTCTATATCTGATCCAATATTCAAAAAGTTAAGAATAGTAAGTCAGGAATAGTACTAATGTAGATCAATAGTATCAGGAAACACCATCATTATCAGATTCCCTAATAGTATATACAAATATTACCATTTCATGTGCAAAATGAAAAGTTTCAGTAACCAAGTGGGAATTTTGAGTATAAATAAGGACATGCATGAACACTTCTAAGCACAACTAAACTTTGAAAACAATAAGTAAACAATACGGTTGGAGTTAGGATTTTCGTTGGTTTCAAAGGTAGTAGTAACCAAGAGTGGTTCGAGCCCTTAACACCATTACATTCCTCGTCGTTTGGCAAACTCGGACCTCGGTAAGTCATCCTCGTAGTTTAACGTTAATATGTTATTTACCATGTAGTTTAACGAACCCCGGCTTTGCATGGCAAGTACATGGCACGCATGGTACAAACCATGCGTGGTTCTTGTATTCATGCATATGCCAAGCCCTTCGACGCAACATACATATCGACGAATAGAAAAGTAGTGCAAACACATCATTCATAAGAACGAGTAACGAACCAAGAAATTTTCTTATGAAAACTTTAAAAACATGCACGTAAACAATGGCTCACTAGGGATGAATGAATGATAAATCATATGTGATTTGCATGGCATTAACCTTGTCGACCTCGACTCATACCTAGGCGTAACCAACGAGCACACAACGAACCACAATGAGCCCTTGGCTCACTGTGGGCACGTCACAGCCTCAAAAGGGCCCAAGTAGAGTATACTAGTTGGTTCGTACTAAGGCTCCGTTATGCTTGACAAGTGGTTACTACTTAAGACGCAGCCCAATGCATGCCGACAGCCACCACAGGCTGCTGCCTTGTAGCGGCTGTTGCATTAGCGACGTAGCCATAGCAGCAGCGGTTGAGCCTGCTCAGACGCACCAATCGTCCTTGTGTCTCAACATTTAAAGACCTCGTAACCAAGTATTCAAGTCGGGCACCACGTGGGTTTAATGGGAGAATTAGTTATGCATGTTATAATGTACATTGTGGGGAAGAAGAAACCACAACAATGGTACCAATCTCACTGTTGGGTTCGACATGAGATAAAGAAAGAAATAGGAGGTAGGCCATGTAGTTATTTTGTATTGTATAGAAATAATACATGTAATATTTCCTAGGACTTGCATGTAATTTACCTCATAAAGTTAGACGAAAAATATATTAAAACATGCATGTTGCCGTGTCCTTGGGTCGTCCCATACCGAGACCCAAACAAAGTGATAAATTAGTTAACGAAACAATACTATTTTTGAGAAGGTAGAAAATTATAAACAACGATCTTCGATGAACTAGGAATAACAACGGCGAGTTTAAAGTATGAACGAACTTAACACGGTTTATATAAATTCTTTGACACTAAAAATACTTAAAAGCTTATTCGGGTCTAAAACGTGAAAATAATAGAATGGAAAGCGTAGAAATTAAAATGTGAAAAGCTAAATATTCGATAAACACTACTTTAAAGAATTAGGGGATTACATGTGACAATATGGAAACTTAAGGGCATTAGCGGTAAATAAATAATCTTTACAAATTAATTAAACGGGTCGAACGAACCATGATATATATAAAACTGATAATTATACGAATTAGTTGACGACAACGGTGTAAATAAAGGAACGCGATAAGAAAATATATATACTTAGTAACTTACAAATGACGTCTACATTTTTCCTGAGATATAGATCACCTGAACTTGTAAATATAAATTACGACGCATAATAGTATCAATTCCTGTATATGTATTTATAGTTGTAAAGTCGTCACTAGAGCCAACGGTTTAAATAACCTTTTGAAAACATAAAATGTTATCTCATAAACGACAATGCCTTTATGACCCATTCGCATAAGTCACTTCATACATTAAGTCTTTAGAATGTAAACTCAGATTTGTCATAATTACTTAGGTGTTTGACTGAATCAGTATTGAAGTGCATTGATCAATTCCAGACGATTATCTGGCAAGGTGAGTTTCCATAGCCCCTACTCTACTGTTTTCGGGGTGAGAACATTGCTTATTTTAAACATGTGAAGACAAGTTCAATTATACATTACTGATTGGTCTAAGTCCCGATTTAACCCAAGTTGTTATTTGCCCGATTTATCATGAACCGTTAATTACTTGTAAGTGCGAATGTTATGGATAGATCTATCGGGATTGACGTCCCTGTTCGACTTGGACTGACATTAGTCAAGCGAATAAAGTTTTATTTGAGTCAGATTACCGATGTCCCGGGTTAGACACCTGCAAGGGCATTCATTATTGTTGGTATAAGTTAACGCTTCGATGTAATGAACTTAGACGATAGTAATGCAATTTATATAACTTTGTATCTGTTATATTGTCATATGTGGATAAAATCTTGTGGTTCATAAACATTAAACATTTCTGCTTAAACCAAACCTATGAAATCACCAACTTTATGTTGACACTTTAGCAATGTTTTTCTCAAGTATTAAGAACGAAGATGCTATGTGAAGTCTCATGCATTGCAGTCATTTCCACTTATTAAAGATCGTTTGTACTAATTAAAAATGATGTCGTATTACTTATTTTTATGCTTCCGCAGAATGTTTAAACAATTTATTATTTCCTAATACAAGTGATCAATTTTCTTAAACATCTCATATAGAGGTCGTTCTGTATTGCTTAGAAGCATGATATTCATGAAGTCACACGCCCTCGGTTGCCATTATACTCTGATATTTTGGGGGTGTGACAATAATCTCTCACATTTAGTGTGATTGTTATATTGAACCCCGTGTTGTTATGTTTTCCTTAGTTTCAATAAATAGTATGCTAAATTTTGCATCTCAATGTGTTATTTTGATCACTAATTCTATTAATCGTATTGTTTATTGTTATCAACAGCTGCGTTAATTTTAATGATTGTGTTTTAAGTTTTTGATTGCCAATTTTTAATTTACTCAGTCAAAGTCTGTTAAATAGACCGTAATGAGGGCTGCCTTTGTCTCATTCAAAATAAACATATAATTATAATGTGCGAGTCTCATAATAGTTGATTAATACTTAGAGAATAGAATGCAATTCGAAACCATTGATGTCATGTTCTGTTAGTAGCTCTGTAACTATATAA
>BQNB010091906.1:2766-26751 GCA_026074375.1 Tanacetum coccineum | reverse complement strand
ATTTTTCTTATATAACCTTGCATAGATTGCTCTAATTTCGGCATATATATGTTATATATGATATATTTTTGTAACTTTTATGTATTGGGTATAAATGTGGGTATTTGTTGAAGCGTAGAATTATTTTTGTGGTTCCGGGAATGCCTAAACTTAATTTATCGCGAAACGTATAAAATTTACGTATCCGATAAAAATAAAATGAACAAAGATCATAATTATTCTCAAAATAATTATTTAATACTTGATTGATGTAAACGCTTAATTGTTTGATGCCCGTTTACATTGAACGCTTATTTTTAGCTTACGCGATTTTACTTAATTCATGAAATTACAAGCAAACGCGTACGACACTAAAAATAAATAGTAGATTTATCGACGTCGTCAATGACTTGAAAACACAGGGTGTTATACGGCTCAAGTTTAAATAGAAACGAAGATTTACTAATCGAGTAGATAATAAGACGCTTAAAATTTTCAAAAGTAAAAGTAAAAATTTACTTAAAGGTAAAAAATAGAATTAAAATATGAATATATTAATTACCCAAATTTACAGAATCTCACAGTCGATCCCCCTAAGGAAACTCTGGTCCCCAGAGTTCAACTGGCGACTGCAGACGAGGTGGAGGCGAAAAGATGCGGGTACTTAGTCTTGAACTGATCTTCTCGCTCCCAAGTATACTCAGCTCCTTGCCGAGAGTTCCAACGAACTTTAACTAAAGGAATTCTTCTTCGCTTCAGCTTTTTCACATCTCGAGCCATGATCTCGATGGGTTCTTCGATAAAACGTAGATTTTCATCAATCTCTATCTCTTCCAAAGGCACTTGAATATCTGACTCAGCCAAGCACTTCTTGAGGTTCGACACATGAAACGTGTCGTGAATACAACTCAGCTCTTGGGGTAACTTCAGTCGATAAGCTACCGGTCTAACACACTCCACTATTTCAAACGGTCCTACATACCGTGGTGCTAGCTTCCCCTTCTTACCAAATCGGACCACTCCTTTCCATGGAGATACCTTAAGTAACACTCGGTCCTCGAATTTAAATTCAAGAGTTTTACACCTCTTATCAGCATAGTTTTTCTGCCGACTTCTAGCCGTCTTCAACCTTTCTTTAATCTGAGCAATCTTTTCTGTAGTTTCGTGTACGACTTCCGGCCCAATAAGTTGACTCTCTCCAACTTCAGCCCATATCACGAGAGATCTACATTTTTGCCCGTATAAAGCCTCGAAAGGTGCGCACTTAATGCTCTTGTGGTAACTGTTATTATAAGAAAATTCAACCAACAGAAGGTGAGTATCCCAACTGCCACCAAAATCCATGACACAAGGTCAAAGCATATCCTCTAATGTCTGAATAGTATGCTCACTCTAACCATCGGTCTGAGGATGGTAAGCCGTACTCATGTCTAGTCTTGTACTCAACGCCTTTTGAAGAGCTTGCCATATGTGTGACGCGAATCGACCATCATGGTCTGAAATAATTGACAACGGCACACCATGTCTCGCTACAATTTCATTGATATAAATTTTTTCCAGCTTCTCCGTTTTGTAGTCTTCACGAATAGGTAAGAAGTGAGCCCGACTTGGTCAATCTATCCACAATGACCCAAATCGCATCATACCCACTACTGCTTTTAGGTAACTTTATGACTAAGTCCATTGTTATCTTCTCCCATTTCCATTCTAAAATTTCTGACTGCTAAAGTAATCCTGAAGGATTCTGCTGTTTGGCTTTTATCTTAGAGCACGTAAGACATTTACTAACATAGTCGGCATTGTCTCTCTTCATACCAGGACACTAATATAAGTCCCTCAAATCAAAGTACGTCTTATCCGCACCCAGATGTACTGAATACCTAGAAGTGTGAGCTTCATCCATAAATAATTTCCTTACATCACCAACTGATGGGATCCAAATTCGATCGAATAAGTAAATTCCACCGTCATCCTGTCTTTCAAAGTGTGTTTCCAATCCTCTTAGCCATTCAGCTGGGGCTTTGAGATCCTTGGATGCCTCGACTTAAGCCTCCAAAATCTTAGTCTTAAGTCCAAAATGAATAGTAATGCTCATAGCATGTACTCGCCTTGGCTTGAGTCTTTCCTTTCTACTCAAGGCATCTGCCACTACATTTGCCTTGCTCGGGGGGTATTTTATTTCACATTCGTAGTCACTGAGTAGTTCAATCTACCGCCTTTAACGCATATTTAACTCCCTTTGGTCAAAGATGTACTGGAGACTCTTGTGGTCAGTGTAAATAACACTTTTTTTCCTGATGTGTCGTTGTGTGGTGTTTATTTATGATAGTTTAAGTTTTAAATTTATATTTTGCCGACTTAACCAAAAACAACACTTTAACGGGTAATGTACCAGGTCGGTGGTAGATTCGTGGTAAGTAGGGTGTCGAACACTTAAAGCGAGGTTAAATCTCTCAATTTATTTATATTTTGGTTTACTAATCTAAGTTAATTCTAATCTAAGTCAAACCTATGTTAATCCTATGTTAGTTCTAATCCTAATTCTAACAAGTAAAAGAGGGGGGGTTTCAGCCTGAGAGACTGGCACGGGTTTCGTTGGTGACTAGAATCTATTCAAGACACTTTAACCCACGTAATCAAATTAACAAAAGATAAAAGAGTGGTCGAGCCTTATAATAGAAAACTGTATTAGCCATTATTAATCCGATTAGAAGTTGGTTTGTTTATTCAGTGCAATGATTACATATCTCGAAGAGGCATATCATTCTTAGACTTAGCCGGGACTTCATCCTAAGACCTAGGCACATTAATTCTGTCACAATTAAGCATCCGCATAAAGCATCCTTATTACATGATTATAATATATCCTAGGGATTAAAGCAATGGTGATCTTGTTAAATCCTAGCTCATAGAGACTTTACCCACTTACTACTTAATGGTAATTTATACACTAGTAGTCTACTTGTCTAACTATCTAATGGAATTAAAACATTATTCGTTGAATTATCTAGATTCACCTACTAGTCAACATGTTCAATAAACCAAAGGCAATTTCTGTTAACTACTTAAGCCAGAAGCGTATCCTTAACACGATTTTAGAAGGACAATATTTGTGATCTTATGATTCTAGATGTATAAATCACTATATGGAGAGCTATCCCGGCATCTAGATTACTTGGGTCGTATCACTAGATCCAGTTGAATGATAGGTCGCATACAAAAGCACATAAACAAGTATAAATTGATAAACATAAACACGCATACAACTATAAACTAAGCAATTAAGATATAAACAAAACCAAACATTCTGATCTTTATAATAATGGCTAATACCCGAAGGTATTATCCTTCAAACATCATAATTAATACAAGAGTAATTATTTTAGCCAATGTAAACTAACCGAGTTAACGAATGATACAAAAAACTGAACAATTACAAAAGTATAAGAAATTACACGTTGTATTCTATGGATTGGAATGCGTTGCAAGACCTTTTCTGCTCTTTTTCTCCTTTAAAAATTGACTTTTGTGGTTTAGGTATTGAGAATATGATTTAGCACACTTAAAACTCGTTTTTAAGTTTTGTATTTATAGGGTCTGGAAGTCAGTTTCATACGGCGTATCCAAGGGATTGGATACGACGTATTAGAGTTTCTTGGAGTAGGAACCACGCTTGATATCTTCCAGAATATTCACATACTATATCATGAATACGGCGTATTGACTTCTATTGAATACGGCGTATTTATCTTCTTTCCTTTGTGGTCTTTGGTGAGTGCAGGCATAGATACCCCGTATCTTCCTTGATGGATATGGCGTATTGGTAGTCAGGATAGTAAATCTTCAAAATATCTTCATTTAAGCTCCAAAATGTGCGCCTTTTGCTAATATTCACCAAGTACTCCATAATTACTGCAATTCTCAAATATAAACGATTAAGTGACAATTCTTTGATATAATTATATAAAATGGATTAAATACATGGGATAAATAATGCTATAAAATAGACTTTATTTATGTCATCAAATATCCCCCCACTTGAATCCTACTTGTCCTCAAGTAGCCTTTAGAAGTCTATAAAAATGTATCCCTAAGGATATTTTCTGTTAAAGCATTTATTTGATCTATTACAAGTACACAGCCAAACACCTCATGAAATAGGAAGATGAAAACGCTCAAATCACTCAACAAATCTATGTGGTAACATGTAACTAATTTGCTCATTGCTTGATCGTGACGAGTATTCTATCGTAAGCTTGGCAAGGATACATATCTCTATTGCTAAAGCTAAGGAGTAACAAGTTTATAATGGTAAATATGGGTTTATATGATAAGGCTTAGGGTTGATCATTCTACAATCTTTCACCAAAAGTACCACCCCAACAAGGCAGCTAAAGCACACATACATGGCCGTAACGACGGAATAGACATGTGTGTTCGATCACATCCTCATTCGAACTTAACCAACGGTTAGGATGAAGAATGATATAGGGTACGGATCTTCTAACTTTCACCATTAATAATAAACCAATAAGGCAACTAAGACATGCTATACTGGCCGTTAACGAGGATAGACATGCACGCTCGATCACATCCTCATTCGCGTAAAACCCATGGTTAATGATTAGGAAAGGGAATTAAATTGTTGTTAAATAAAAATTACGAAACAAATAGATTAAGTCTAAAATACAAGTTGCTAGACACTTTTTCCCGAATGTTACCATGATAAAGACACAACTATTTACAACGTCTTGATCATAGATCAAAAACAACAACCTAAGTTGGTGTTCCCGTAACGGTAAACTTCCCATACATCCCATACTTTACATACTTTACAAGGCAAGTGGCGATATCTTCCACTTTATACAATACTCTACATCGTTGATTTGTATCAACGAATAATCGATCCTTCATGTAATTCCTTCAGTAGTTGTGAAACGATTATCTTCAAACTTTCTTTCTCTTTTTTTGTTGCAATTTTTCTAATTTTTTTGATTTTTTTTTGCTAATATTATGGTGTAGTTTCACCATCTTCACGATCATAATAATTCCGGATAATTCCTTTGACAATTCCTTCATTCTTCGAACGTACCATTAATTGTGATGGTAGTAAAATACATGAGTTTTGACTATAATATACATTCCCATTTACAATGTGCATATTTCTTCCAACGTACCAAAAATAGACACAAGACTCGGACATACAAACTTTCACGTGTTAAGCAACTAGCAACTATAAAATAAACTTAATCTAACAGGGTAGGCTAAGGTGTAAAGGTGTAACGAAACAAATAACTGGTGCAGTTCCTAAAGGATTGGCTCTACGGGTTGTTCTAGGGGTATCTTACTCTTAAAATGAGAGTAAACAAAGGGTTTATACAGGGGTTAACTAACCAGTGTAGTTAGTTAATAAGCAACATGTAAAGGCGATTTAGGTGTAATCCTAAAATTTACCAATTTAAACAAGTTACTCCATCTAAATCTATAGTACTCATTATTGAGGTCTCGAATAGATATACCAAACCAAGTTCTAAAGTCTACAACATCACCGGCACACTCATATTTTGTAGAATTTGGATAAACATTTGGAAAAGGATAGGTTAAATCCTCACAATATCTAACAAGGGTTATTGTGTGCGGGTTATGTATCAAATAATTTCACAAAAGTATGCTTGAATTTTTTTTTAATTTGAGCATAATTTAAGCATTTTAGTGTGAAAATAGGACAAGTAAACATTCTTATTCCATCCCCCCACTTGAATTATACAACGTCCTCGTTGTATAGATAAAACATTAAATACGGGAATTAAAAAGAATTAGAATGAGAAACTCCCCTGATATTTGCTCGGTAGATTCTCCATGTTGAGTTTATTAGCAAGATTGTGTTGAACAGCCGTCTTGAAGTTTCAAGGCTCCAACACTTCAAGATCTTCAGATTTGTAAATTCTCCACCAATATTCGTCGATATTTCTTTGCTTCAAAGCACGCGTATAAAACATAGGAAAACATGTGCATTCCTATCTTGGTACCTACGGATAATTTAAACTAAACTAAACAAACTAAATACAGGGCAGTCTGCTGAATACGCCGTATCATGTGCATGAATACGCCGTATTGACAGAACTAACAATAATGTTTTTAAAGTGCATAAAAAGTAAAGACTGTTAACGTCCAGACAATCAATACGCCGTATGGTATGGAGCGGATACGCCGTATTGATGTCTGGGAAGAAAGACTCGATAAAATAAATAACATTCCTGGTTGTCTCCCGGGAAGCACTTTTGTTTACAACGAAGTCTTTAAGTTAGACTTTTCTTCACCTTCTCACTCGGTGCGTGTAACCATCCATCCTTCGTCCATCATCCGAAAGATTTCTTGGTAAGCTCGACAGGCCTCATCACTTGTGATTGTAAGATCGTCGTATTCGTCTTCTTTTACAGTAACATATTCTTCTTCATCATCGAACGAATATTTGATCATCTTGTATCTTTTTATTTGGCAAACCAGCACCTCGCGAGTTTCGATACCACATAACTCATGTCCTTCTTCATGAGTTTCGTTCTTCATTATAATCGTGGTAGTTAATCTCATGGCTCTTCCATCTTTTCCAACAATTATTGCTTGATTCATCATCACTAATTAAGCCTTCCATAATAGCTTTATTTCTTAAGGCTTCATCTTTTAGTTCGCTATCTTCCAGAGCCTCATACCATTCAAGGTCTTGGTAATGGAATGAGTTTCCAATATGGTAAGCACCGGGCAAATTTCCTCCATTACAATAACCATCCTCTCTCCAACTACAGGTTGGCCATTCCGAACATCCAGTTTTATAGTTGAAAGGCTTGCAAATATGTTTGACTGGTTTCGGTTCCTTCTATATTTCATTATCGAGCCATAGTTTGTCATATACCCATGGTACATTCTCGTTCCATTTGTAGATCCAATAGTCTTTGTAATCTTCATAGGTTTTAAACCCCATAATATCCTTTGTAAGTAAGTCCGGATCTACTTTGAGAAGGAAATTAAATTCATTGAATGCCAAACAGAGAGGTGTCTCGTAGTAAAAAACATCAGTTTCAATCTTAAAATTTTTGGCGATTTCTTCCTTATCACTCTAGTATTCTTCAAGATCAGAAGATTCATCATCAGATACCTCAATTTCATCACCTCCCATTTTACAGTAATCCCACAAAGCTCCTTTGGTGAATATATCTATCGTTTTATAGTTTACGAACTTTGTAGCCAACCAGCCTTCGAATTTTGGATTGGCTGGGTCCCATTTTATTATGGGAGTGTTATTTCCCTCGATGCGAGAAGGCGGGTAGTATTTTCCAAAATTTTTGCAGTTAAGTCGACCCAACAAGTGATTGATTCTTTGATTCCATCAAACCATCTCCGTGCACCTCCACTCAATGAGATTGGGAAAACAACATTTCTTAGTTTATCATGATCTACATTTGGTAATTTGATTGGGTTAATAATTTTTAGGTAGTATTCAATATGCTCGACTGTGTCCTTCCCGTTTGTTCCACTAAAAGCATTGTTGTGCAGATCATCCAAGAATTTTCCTTTCAATTCATAAGCGTTTTTTCCATTAACTGTAATACTCATAATCCCGGAATAGTAATCTGCTTTATCATTAGGCGTAAATGTTTCCATAATTGTCTTCTTTCCCTTGTCTCCCATAACTTTCTTCAATCGACTAGCTCTGATAAATATGTCCTGTAACAAGGGTAAAAATATCAGTAGGATTTGCTCTGAAGAAAGATTGAAAAATAACACGAAAATCAAATACGAAAACTTAGGATTCTAATTCTGTTCCAGATAATCAATACGCCGTATTCAATAGAAGTGAATACGCCGTATTAATCTATTGAATGAATACGCTGTATTGGACAGAAAGTTAGATAAGCCGTATCCGATGGTAGTGGATACACCGTATCGAGTTTTCGACCAGAATAGTGTATTAGCAAAACAATTAAATTAAACACTCAAATATACAAGCAAACAATTAAACTAATAAATATACAAAATATATAGAATATACAAGAATTTACACTACTCCTAGGGGTTAGATCTAGTCTAATGTTAAAAACCAAAATAAAAGATAAAAATCAAGATAAATTTTCACTCTCCGGCAACGGCGCTAAAAAGTTGATGTGTCGTTGTGTGATGTTTATTTATGATAGTTCGAGTTTTAAATTTATATTTTGCCGACTTAACCAAAAACAACACTTTAACGGGCAGTGTACCCGACCGGTGGTAGATTCGTGGTAAGTAGGGTGTCGAACACATGAAGCGAGGTTAAATCTCTCAATTTATTTATATTTTTGTTTACTAATCTAAGTTAATTCTAATCTAAATTAAACCTATGTTAATCCTATGTTAGTTCTTATCCTAATTCTAACAGGTAAAAGGGGGATTTCAGCCTAAGAGACTGGCACGAGTTTGGTTGGTGACTACAATCAATTCAAGACGCTTTAACCTACGCAAGTAAATTAACAGAAGATAAAAGAGCGGTCGAGCATTATGATAGAAAATTGTATTAGCCATAATTAATCCGATTAGAAGTTGGTTTGTTTATTCAGTGCAATGATTACTTATCTCGAAGAGGCATATCATTCTTAGACTTAGGCAGGACTTCATCCTAAGACGTAGACACATTAATTTTCTTATAATTAAAGTATCCGCATAAAACATCCTTATAACCTGATTATAATCTATCATAGGGTTTAAAGCAATGGTGATCTTGTTAAACCCTAGCTCATAGAGACTTTACCCACTTACTGCTTAAAGGCAATTTATACACTAGTAGTCCACTTGTCTAACTATCCAATAGAATTAGAACATTATTTGTTGAATTATCTAGATTTACCTACTAGTCAACATGTTCAATAAACCAAAGGCAGTTTTCGTTAAATAGTTAAGCCAGAAGCGTATCCTTAGTACGATTTTAGATGGACAATACTCGTGATCCTATGATTCTAGATGTATAAATCACTATATGGAGAGCTATCTCGTCATCTAGGTTACTTGGTCCGTATCACTAGATCCAGTTAAATGATAGGTCGCATACAAAAGCACGTAAACAAATATGAATTGATAAACATAAACAAGCATGCAACGACAAATTAAGCAATCGAGATATAAATAAAACCAAACATTCAAATCTTCATAATAATGGCTAATACCTGAAGGTATTAGCCTTCAAACATCATAATTAATACAAGAGTAATTCTTTTAGCCAAGGTAAACTAACCGAGTTAACGAATGATACCAAAAACAGAACGATTACAAAAGTAAAAGAAATTACACGTTGTCTTCTACGGATTGGAATGCGTTGCAAGACCTCTTCTGCTCTTTTTCTCCTTTGAAAATTGACTTTTATGGTTTAGGTATCGAGAATATGATTTAGCACACTTAAAACTCGTTTTTGAGTTTTGTATTTAAAGGGTCTGGAAGTCGGTTCGATACGGCGTATCCAAGGGATTGGATATGGCGTATTGGAGTTTCTTGGAGTAGGGACCACATTTGATATCTTCCAGAATATTCACATACTATATCTTCAATACGGCGTATTGACTTCTTCTTGATACGGCGTATTGATCTTCTTTCCTTTGTGGTCTTTGGTGAGTGCAGGCATGGATACACCGTATCTTCCTTGATGGATACGACGTATTGGTTGTCAGAATAGTAAATCTTCATAATATCTTCATTTAAGCTCCAGAATACGCACCTTTAGCTAATATTCACCAACTACTCCAAAATTACTACAATTCTCAAATATAAACGATTAAGTAACAATTCTTTGCAATAATTATACAAAATGGGTTAAATACATAGGATAAATGATGTTATAAAATAGACGTTATTTGAGGTTATCAAATATCCCCCCACTTGAATCCTACTTGTCCTCAAGTAGCCTTTAGAAGTCTATAAAAATGTATCCGTAAGGATATTTTTCGTTAAATCATTTATTTGATCTACTACAAGTACACAACCATACATCTCACGAAATAAGAAGATGAAAACACTCAAATTACTCAATTAATCTATGTGGTAACATGTAACTAATTCGCTCAATTGCTCGATCGTGACGAGTATTCTATCATAAGCTTAGCAAGGATACACATCTCCACCGCTAAAGTTAAGGAGTAACAAGTTTATAAAGGTAAATATGGGTTTTTAAGATAAGGCTTAGGGTTGATCATTCTACAATCTTTCACCAAAAGTACCACTCCAACAAGGCAGCTGAAGCACACATACATGGCCGTAATGACGGAATAGACATGTGTGTTTGATCACATCCTCATTCGAATTTAACCAATGGTTAGGATGAAGAATATAATGGGTTTTTGAAATGTCATAAAATGGTACAATAGTTTTGTTGTGCAACAAACTGTTTTGCATAATCAAAACACAATTCTCGTAAACATAGAGTGGTTTTTGTGTTGTTCGTTCATTTATGATACCTTCAAATTGATGAAAAACAGCATTAACTTTTTGAAGATTGGCCAGAACTTGACTTGGAGGTGGACTTTTATGAACAAAAGGAGTAGTAGGTGTGGCTGGTTTACTAGCTTGACTAGCAATTTGACCGTTGGCAAAAGCCAATACACCTGTCTCCAGATAGTTTCCTTCTTAAACAACATAAGGCATTAGCCTTGTCATAGAAGCCATTCACCTCAGGGTCGAACATGCCCTGGTATTTTTCTTTCATCTTTTTCATGCTAACAACATGTGAGAAAAAATGTCGTTTTTAACCATGACCTCTCACTATCCCATACACAAACGGGTGGTGATTGGATGTCAAAAAGGTAATCAGCAGCATACAAAACAGGTTGACACGCTTGGCATATAACCTAACCTGGGTTTAACGGGTACCTAGAGGTCCTTGTGCAAAGTCAGCGTTGCGGCTTTAGGTTTCTTAGAAAGCATAGGAATAGTGTTGTTTGGCATGTTAACTCTTGCAACATAGCTCATGCAACTTATTGTTAGAGCATCATTAAACAAACTATTTCATCTAGAGAACTATCTGCTAGATCCTTATATCTCAGATAAAATCTTCCTTTTCAGATTGTAAAAATGCAATTGATTTATCTTTTCCTGAAAGAGTGGGATTTAAGCAAATCGTTCTTGCACAGCACCAGCGTACGCGATATTACCTGAATCAACTAGGGCTTGTTCCTGTCTAACTTTGTTTTCAAGATCAAGTTTGGACCTTTGTGGGTATCTAACGACATATTTGTTTGCTTGCATTGAAGAAGCTCATTTTTAAGGTCCTGCGATTTCCAAACATTTTTCTTGTTAACCTTAAGCATTTCCGCCTAGTGGCGTTTGCAAGTCATTAAAGATGCTATCATAAAACCTTATCAGCTGTGTCAGCAGATACCTCAAGTTGGAACATTTTGGGCTCGTGTTCAAGAAGATACTGATGATACGGTTCGTATTGTCATCAATCTCATCTCAGCATCGGAAAGTCTAATGATCCTTCCTGGTGCATCTCCTGACTCAACTGATAATCCACATTATCAAAGATTTGATTGTCATTGGAGTGTACCTCATTGACTTAGATTGTTGTTGCACTTAGTGATGACAATTGCCAAATGCGACAGCACATTGGCCTTCATCCAACTCTGAGTCATATGCATCCTCATGATTGGGCTGAAACATGTTTGTTTTGAGTCAGTGCCTAGGTGATCATAAGTGCGTGCAGTCCACATCAGCGAGGAATGCTTCAGCTACAAGCATCTAACACATCTCCTTCTCTTTAGCTTCCATCAGTAAAGCTTTATCTTTTTAAGTTACGAGAGTCCATCTTTCTCTTGTTCTTTACACTGCCTAGCAACTTGTCCTTCTCCTCTGCAGTTTGTAACATAGTTCGATCACATCCTCATTCGAATTTAACCAACGGTTAGGATGAAGAATGATATAGGGTAGGGATCTTCTAACTTTCACCAATAGTAATAAACCAACAAGGCAGCTGAGACATGCATACATGGCCATAACGACGGAATAGACATGTGTGTTCGATCACATCCCCATTCGAATTTAACCAACGGTTAGGATAAAGACTGATATAGGGTACGGACCTTCTAACTTTCACCAAAAGTCGTAAACCAACGAGGCAGCTGAGACATGCATACATGGCTGTAACGACGGAATAGACATGCATGCTCGATCACATCCACGTTTGCGTAAAACCAGCGGCTAATCATTAGGTGAGAGGGAAGTAAATTGTTGTTAAATAAAAATCAAGAAACAAATAGATTAAGCCTAAAGTACAAGTTGCTAAACACTTTTCTCGACCGTTGCCATGATAAAGACACAACTATTTACAACGTCTTGATCATCGATCAAAAACAACAACCTAAGTTGGTGTTCCCGTAACGTTCAACTTTCTAATCATCTCAAAACTTTACATACTCTACAAGGCAAGTGGCGATATCTTCCACTTTGTACAATACTTTACATCGTTGATTTTTGTTGCGTATCAACGAATAATCGATCCTTCGTGTAATTCCTTCGGTAATGCTCTTGCGAAACGATTATCTTTGAACTTTCCTTCTTTTTTTGTTGCAATTTTTCTCATTTTTTTTTGATATTTTCTCATTTTTTTCTTTTTTTTAAACATGCTTCAAATCTCGGTGTAGTTTCACCATCTTCACGATCATAATAATTCCGGATAATTTTTTCGATAGTTCTTCGTTCTTCGAACGTACCATTAATTGTGATGATAGTAAAATCACATGAGTTTTGACTACTAATATACATTCTCATTTGCAATGTGCAAATTTCTAACCGCACCAAAGATAGAAAATAACACAAGACTCAGGAAATACAAACTTTACACTTTAAGCAACTAGCAACTGTAACTTAAACTTAATCTAACAGGGTAGGTTAAGGTGTAAGGGTGTAACGAAACAAATAATTGGTGTAATTCTTAAAGGATTGGCTCTACGGGTTTTTCTAGGAGAATCTTACTCTTAAAGAAAGAGTAAACAAAGGGTTTAAACGAGAGGTTAACTAACCGGTGTAGTTAGTTAATAAGCAACATGGAAAGGCGATTTGGGTGTAATCCTAAAAATTTACCAATTTAAACAAGTTACTCCAATTAAATCCATAATACTCATCAATGTGGTCTCGAGTGATATACCAAGCCAAGTTCTAAAGTCTACTACATCATCGGCACACTCATATTTTGTGGAATTTGGGTAAACATTTGGAAACGGAAAGGCTAAATCCTCACAATATCTAACAAGGGTTATTGTGTGCGGGTTATGTATCAAGTAATTTCACAAAAGTATGCTTGATTTTTTTTAAATTTGAGCATAATTTAAGCATTTTAATGTGAAAAAAGGACAAGTAAACATTCTAATTCCCATCCCCCCACTTGAGTTATACAACGTCCTCGTTGTATAGATAAAACATTAAAAATACGGGAATTAAAAAGAATTAGAATGAGAAACTCCCTTGATATTTGCTTGGTAGATTCTCCATATAGCTTTATTGAGCAAGATTATGTGTTGAACAACCGCCTTGAAGTTTTAAGACTCCAACACTTCAAGATCTCCAGATTTTATGAATTCTCCATCAATAATCATCAATTTTTATTTCACGAGGTCCTGTATAAAGTAGAAAAAACACGCATTCCTATTTTGGTACCTACGGTTAATTTAAACTAAACTAAACAAAACTGTACAGAAGATCGATACGCCGTATCCATAAACTGGAATACGTAGTATTGAGAAACCTGTAAAAAGTATCTAAATACGGGTCAGTCTATTGAATACGCCATATCATGTGCATGAATACCCCATATTGACAGAACTGACAATAATGTTTTTAAAGTACATAAAAAATAAAGACTCATAACGTCCAGACAATCAATACGCCGTATGGTATGGAGCGGATACGCCGTATTGATGTCTGGGAAGACAGACTCGATAAAATTAAATAACAATCTGGGTTGTCTCCCGGGAAGCACTTTTATTTACAACGAAGTCTTTAAGTTAGACTTTTTCTACACTTCATCCTTTATTCCATGCGTGTAATCTTTCATCCGTCGTCCTTTTTCTAAAAAAAATTCTTGGTAGATCTGGGATATACTATCTTCGTTTCTTTCCAAAATATCATATTCACATCTCCTTATAGCTAAGTATTCTTCATTAGGTCCTAGTGAATATTTTATAACTTCAAACTTCTCTAATTTTGCAAATCTTTTTGTGAGGTCGCTTATCATCTTTATCGTTTTCTTTACGCTTCATTTCCCCCTGTCCATTCTCTTTTTCAATATCGCGTACGTCATAGGCTTTAAAGAATGAATCAGTAATAGTGTTTCACGGGTTTTCATATTTAGATTCCTTCCATTCATTATTACACGAAATACTATTATCCACATATCTTTGATTCCAATTTTCATTCATCCATGAGTGAAATATCACCTTTTGAGTTCTTCCATCTACTTTCTTATGGCTCTTGAATGACGTGTTTACATTAGATAAGAAATCAAGTGGATCAATCCCCCAGTTCTCTCCTTCGTCCAACATTTCATCTTCCTTATCGTATGATTCGAGATAGAATCTATAAAAGAATTTCTAAACAAGTTCCTCCCAAGTGGTGATTTTTCCATCTCTTTCACTAATCCACCATTCTTTAGCATTTTCGGCCAACGAGAGAGGAAAGACTTTCATTTGTAGTTGATAGGAATCTACGCCAAGAACGTAGATCAAATCAACCATTTTAAGTACCTTAGCAATGTGATCCACCACGTCTTCATTATACGTTCCGTGATATATGTTCTTTCGTAATTCCATAAAAATTCCCTGCTGAGTTTAATGTTTATATCGTTACTGGTGATAGAAAGATTTGATTCAATTGAAGCTTTTTCCATGTTATCATATAGAATTTGTTCAGTCATGACTTCTTGTAGGTCATTCTTCAATCAACTAGCTCTGATAAGTTCCCCCTGTAATAAAGGTAAAAATATCAGCAGGATTTGCTCTGAAGAAAGTAGAAATTTTTTTAGCACGAAAGTCAAATACGAAAACTCAGATTTTGATTCTGTTCCAGATGATCGATACGTCGTATCCAATGGAAGTATACGCCGTATTAATCAGTTGAATGAATACGCTGTATTAGACAAAAAGTTGCATATGTCGTATCCGATGGAAGTGGATACGCCGTATTCAGTTATCGACCAGAACAGTGTATTAGCAAAACAATTAAATATGCATTGAGATCGGTATCAAATTATATGAGTGTACCAGTAGTATATTAAATTCTAGAACTTGTTATTGTGATGCATCCCGATACCGCATAGTGATCATTAGGATTTGTTGGATAAGAGGCACTAGGATTAACCCATGTTTTAAACCTGTAATTGTTATGATGGTCACACCGATCATATAATTATCCCACACCCTTGCCATGCACTCATTTTTAGTGCATGATACCCCTAGTACAACCCTCCGAGCCTATCCTTTTTCATGGTTCTCGTAATTTTTTGGTTAATCCGAACTATTAATGAAGAGCATTGTCAACCCTTAAACCAATCGTTACACCCAAAGCGCCTTAGCCTACCTTGTATGTACTCACTTTTAGTACATTATTGTTTTAACCCAAGTTAATTATTTGGGTACACGGTTGCTAAGTCCTTATCCTTGTAAATACAGTTTTGGGACGATTGGGATTCATGATAGTATTTATTTCGCGGAAGAATGGGGAAGAAAAGTTAAATCAATACCCTCATATGTTTGTTAGATGATCTCTATGTTATTTTTATCCACCTCAAATTGGGTCATTAGTTAGATTGTAAATAATCGAGTATGTAAAAGTTCAAGTGTAGGGGTGTATCTAGAAAACCCCCATGATGTATTATATGTTTAAGCAATGGCAGGGCAAAAGTGTACAAAAACAATTGTATATAAAAAAAGTAAAAAATGTATGGGTTGTCATTTACTTATGTTTATGGTTATATTAGAGTCAAGAAAAGAAAAAGAAAGAGATTGATGTAGAGTTGTGTAGAGTTTGTATATCTTCGTCCGAGTCTTGGCTTAGCAACCAAACCAGCGTGTATTCAGGTAAATAATTAGCTAACACTTTCACTCCAAATTCACCCAAAGCCACCCAAATGTATCCCATCCGTTTCTGTTTCCATTATATGTTATCTTACATCTACACCCCACAACCCTTTGAAAGACCTCTTAGATAGTAATGAATAATGCTTGCGCCTAGCGGTGGAGGTTTGGTCCTTTACCAAGCTTATGGTAATTTATATGCTATGACAGGTAATGAGTGTTGATTTTCCATTTCCCCATAGTTGTTATAATTTATTATACACATGAGTGAAAGAGAGAATCCCAAACACTTATGTGAGGTGCTAGTATATACTTTCCGTGCTTTTAATTACGAGGTCTAGAAGGTTGTGTTGTAAAACACTTTTAAAGCATAGGTTAAATGACCCTCATATTGCTATTGTCTATGTGGAAAAGCCCATTTGCTTGAGAACAAGCAAATCCCAAGTGTAGGGGTATTTGATGAGGTGTCATTTTATACACTATTTTGGGGTCATTTAACTCTTTAAATCATGCAAATATGTCAGATTATGTGCTTAATCGTTTGTTTTTAGGTTTTTAGCACTTGGATGGATTTTGGATGAAATACACGTGACTTGGGCTCATTTAGAGAAGAAACGGACAAGATTACGGACCTATATTAAATCTCATGAAGAATTATGCAAACAGTGGTTGGAGACGGCGTCGCAAGCATAAATCGACGCTGTCGTGATTTATCTGGTGACGGTGTCTGGATATTGGCGATGGCGTCACAACGTAGCCGACTTAAAGAGGATCTAGAATCATCCACGTAGCGACGACGTCAAGACCATAAAGCGACGTCGTCTTCGCGATACCTCTATATATACAAGGTCGTTTTTAAGGTTTTAATATGTAACTTTTGGGGATAACTTTGTATAAATTAGGGAGACGAACCCTAGTCCTTGTAGCAGCTTCATAGGTCGTATTTAGGGCCTTAAAACCTTATTGTACTACCTTGAATCCATGTTTTACTTCAAGTAAGGTTATTTATCATTAATCATTCAATATGTCTATGTGTTGTGTGATTGATTTATCTCTTTTCTTTCTTTATAACATGCGAGGCTAAACCCTCCTTTGTATTTGCTTATGATTGCATGAAAGTCGGATTGTAGATCCTTTTATTGTTTCTTCTTGATTGATGATTATGCACGTTAGGTTCTAGAAAACCATCTTTTGTCTGTATCGTTGTAGACACGTCTAAGAAAACGCGAGTGCGTAGAAAGGATACCATCGGGTAACAGTCTTCATACTACCTTGCCCTTTTATATGGTTGATCCCTCTTAAGATATTTCACATGCATTTTATATACTCTTATGGGCCTTGTAATAGTCTTCATACTACCTTACTTATGCGTTGCCCTGACGGAATATTAAATAGACGGTGGGTTCGTGTAATCTGTTCATGACCTAGGAAATACTTACACATATCATTACAAGTGTGGCAAGGCAACAAGATTAGGAGAAACAATCTGATAAGTAATGCATGATTAAGTAAATAGATTTAATTATCATATAGTTATCACCAGTAGATTAGATATTAATTTAGTTAATTAGTTAAATAAACCAACCTCTCAAACTATAGATTTACTGGCTTTCATAAAACATAAAAACAAAAAAATAATCTTCTCTCAACCCCTAGAATTCTGTAGACCGTGATCAAGCCTTCCCAACCTATTCCCCTAGAGAACCATAACAACCCCCGAGTCTTGCCTATACTACTACTACAACGGTTAGGTACTCTGCCTAGGGAGTTGTAAAACTTCTTGTAGAAGTCCCTTACAACAACCACATCAGAATCGAATGTTTAGTGATTGTCAAGTTAGTATGCCTATTAGCATACTTAAGATCATCCGATGCGGATTCATTCTTTGGAGACTTCATTTTAGGAGTTTATTTATGTTATGTTCTAGATCATTTAGACATGTATCTCTCTGACTCTGAAGAGTTGATTTGTAATAATTTCAGACTATGTGATGTGTTTCTCGACTTGTGTTGGCACAAGTTTCATACTTGTTGTCGAAGGACGTCATAGCACTTTGTTTCAATGCATTTTGTTTTCTCTATATTGACACCTTGTGTTATGACGATCAATCCCTCGGTCACGCCTCGAGTTTCTGCCTTAGTCGCGGTGTGACAAATTGGTATTCAGAGCCAAGGTTATAGAGAACTAGGTGGTTTAGCCTAGACTATAACCTATGAAACTTCATATAGCTGTCGTAATAGGATTTACGTGTGTGGTTTCCGCTTATATTCATCTATGCGCGTAATTATTGTCTATCGTCTTAGATAAGTCAATCACTGGGCTGTGTGAGCTTGATACTGAGTACAACTGGGAAAGGATGCAGATATAAATACGGTGCCCAACGTAATTATAAATGTATCGCCACCCGCGCGTATTTGGTAATACTATTTACTTAAATCAATGTTGACACCTTAGGGACGTAGTTCGATCTATAGTATATTAGGACCGTTTATATGCGAAATATCCCTCCTACCTAATGTTACCTATGTCTTCCCTCGTGTAGATAATGCCGCCAAGGATGACGACACAAAGTGCAGGCCAATCAACTGCTGCACCACGAGGTGAAAGGACGGGTGGACGGACTAGTAGAGGTGGTGGAAGGACTGGAGAACCAACGGGCAGAGTTGGTGGACGAACTGGTGATCAAGATGGTCAAGGAGGTGACCGAGGTAACAGAGCGAATAGAGGAGTTGACGAAGTCCCTGACTTCTCCATGGTCATCGCTCAACAATTGCAAGACCTACTTCCTACTATCATCGCTCAAGTAGGTAACCACGCCAGCAACATCCAGGGTGATGTTAGGAATGTTATCATGAACAACGGTCGAGGTGGATGTTCATACAAGAAGTTTTTGGCATGTAACCCAAAGGACTATGATGGAAATGGTGGTGCAATAGTTTACACTCGTTAGACTGAGAAAATGAAATCAGTCCAAGATATAAGTGGGTGTAGAGATAACCAAAAGGTCAAGTATACTGCCGGTTCATTAATCGGTAAGGCACTGACATGGTGGAACACCCAGGTCCAGACTAGAGGTCAGGAAGCCGCAGTTGACATGACCTGGGAAAATTTTAAGGCTTTGATGAGAGAGGAGTTATGCCCAAACAATGAGATGCAAAAGCTGGAATCAGAGTTCTGGTGTCACGCTATGGTCAGAGCTGGCCATGCAGCGTACACTGATCGATTTCATGAGCTTGCTAGGTCAGTCCCTCATTTGGTTACCCCTGAGAACATAGGGATTGAAAGGTACATCTATGGCCTTACTCCACAGATCCGTATGATGGTGGCAGCAACAAAGCTAACGACAATTCAGAGTGTTATACTAAAAGCTGGATTGCTAACCGATGAGGCGATTAGGAATGGATCTTTGAGGAAGAATACTGAGAAAAGAGGAAATGGCGGGGAGCCGAGTAGGGATATGAATGTTAAGGATGATAATAAGAGATCTAAGACTGGGAGGGCGTTTACCATAACCACTAACCCTGTTAGGAAGGAGTACACGGGTTCGGCACCCAAATGTACAAACTGTAATTTTCATCATAACCCCGAGATGCCTTGTCGTACGTGTACGAACTGCAATAGCTTAGGGCACTTTGCCAGGAACAGATAAGATGTATTATGATCTTAGGGATATGTACTGGTGGCCAGGGATGAAAAAGGATATAGCCTTGTATGTTAGCAAGTGCTTGACTTGTTCAAAGGTTAAGGCTGAACATCAGAGGCCATCCGGCTTGCTGCAGCAACCTGAGATCCCCGAGTGGAAATGGGAGAGAATAGCCATGGAATTTGTCACGAAATTGCCAAGAACCAGTAGTGGGCATGATTCAATCTGGGTCATTGTGGACCGATTGACTAAGTCTGCTCATTTACTACTTATTATGCATGAGGACTTTAAGATGGATAGACTAGCTAGACTCTACCTCAATGAAATCGTAGCAAGACATGGTGTGCCAATCTCGATAATATTTTATCACGATGGTCGCTTTACGTCACAATTTTGGCAGTCAATGCAAGAGGCATTAGGAACACAATTGGACATGAGTACGACTTATCATCCACAGACTGATGGTCAAAGTGAGCGTACTATTCAGGCCTTAGTAGACATGCTCAGAGCATGCGTCCTTGACTTCGGGAGAAGTTGGGATATTCATCTTCTATTGGTTGAATTCTCATACAACAATAGCTATCATTCTAGTGTTAGGTGTGCACCGTTTGAAGCACTGTATGGGATAAAGTGCCGTTCATCAATCCTATGGCCAGAAGTTTGAGAAGGACAACTGATAGGACCTGAAATCGTGCAAGAGACTACAAAGAAGATCTCATAGACCAGAGATAGGCTAAACGCTGCACATGATTGTCAGAAAAGCTATGCAGATAAGATAAGGAAACCTTTAAAATTCAGGGTAGGTGATTATGTCCTGATCAAAGTGTCGCCTTGGAAAGGTGTAGTACGCTTTGGGAAGAAAGGCAAATTAGCACCCAGGTTTGTTAGATCATTTGAGATCACAGAGAGGATCAGTCCAGTGGCCTATCGATTAATACTACCTCAGGAGCTAAATAGTATTCATGACACGTTTCACGTGTCGAACCTTAAGAAATGTTTGGCTGACCCAACCCTGCATGTGCCCTTAGAGGAAATCAAAGTTGATGCTAAGTTGAACTTTATGGAAGAGCCTGTAGAAATCTTAGAGCGTGAAATCAAGAAGTTGAAGCGGAGTAGGATTCCTATCGTTAAGTTTCGATGCAATTCGAAATGAGGGCCTGAATTTACTTGGGAACGTGAGGATCAGAAGAAACTCAAATACCCACATCTCTTTAGCTCTAGTACTAGTTGAATTTCGAGGCGAAATTCTTTTTAAGAGGGATAGACTGTAACCTTTGCAAATTTCTAGACCGTTAATGTTATGTCAAATTCTATGTTTAATTGACTTTTTTTTCCATCAGGATCAGTGACCGTGTTAACGGCAGTCAATTCTTATTTTAATCATTTAATAGTTCTATTATTCCTAGATTTATTTCTTTTAAATGCTTATGTCTATATTTGATTAATATCCGGAACTGGGTCCCACAAACGGCTTAAAATGTCAAACAACGCGTTTCGGCACGTCCGTTTATTGTCCATATTAAATCTAAAACAATTTATGACTATAAGATTTATTTCTCTAATATTCTAAGACTAACTAAACATATTTTTACCTTTGTTAAAAATGCAAAAACTTTTAGCTCACGTTTTAAATCATGAACAAAGAACGATAGATAACCCAACAAAAGATAAAACATCTAGGATCCCTCCTAGGATCCTATACTAACCAGCCACACCAAGAGGGGACAACAAGGCACTTTTCTAGGAATTGTGTCTATGCATGCATCTTTATTTATCCCATTTGATTTCAAAACACACACATAAGAAAAATCTCTTTCTCTTTTCTTTCTCTGTTGCTCGTCCGATCCAACACACACACATAAACATCTCATTTTTTATTTGATCAAGAACATGAAGGTTTAAAGTTTAAACTCATCCGGTTTGATTCTATTAGTGTTTGGGTATATAAAAACAACTTAAGGGTTGTTTGTCTAAGCTTTAATCATCTTCAAAACCCTCTTTTGTTAGTCATTTTCTATAAATAATTTTTTTACTTTGGAATGTCTAATGACGCATAAATCTTAGTTGTAAAAATCAAAAGCTAAAAATTACAAAACAACAATAAGGGTGTGTTTTGGCTCGAAGTCAAAAGGAAAGGAAAACAAGGAAAAAGTCACTTTAATATTTTGGTTGTGATGGTGATATAACATATTTGTGTGATATATTTATAGCATATTTAGCTTATTAATAAGCTTTGGTAAGCTTATTTTGGGCTTATTTAGTTTCAGCAATATAGAAAAACAAAAGAAAGGTAGTTTTGGTTATTTACTACTTTTGTCCTATTTTATAGCCTATTTTAGTAGCTTATATCAAGAACTAAGAGTATTTTGTAGCTTAATAGCTTATTTATAAGCTATACTTATTGGTTTTGGGCTTATAAAACCCGCGGCCCAAAAAGGGGAAATAAGCCGCAGCTTATTTCTACCTTTTTGTGGTTCGACTTATTTTCGTGGCTTTTTGGTTGGCTTATTGTAAATACTAGAAATACTTATTCATGTATTTTATAACTCGTTGTTTATTTTGGGCTTCGTATATTTACGGAAGTGTTTGTTTGGGCTTATACTTGTCGCGGCCCAAACCATGGCCGAATAAGCTTCGACTTATTTTTTGAACTTTTCATTCGGCTTATTTTCTACTTATTCATAATACTTATTTTGATTGATATTTTGGGCTTACTAATATTATCGGACTTTTCGTTAGTTGAATATTGGGCTACTTTGAATTAAAAACTAAAGATAATGATTTTGGACTAATATTGAGCCTTAATGCCCAATAAGCGAGAAACTAGTCATCTTGAACGTTTAAAACGGATTTTGAAACATTTTATACTTGTGTTTATATATATATATATATATATATATATATATATATATAGGGATAGAAAACGTCACGTAAACGTAGATTTTGACATTTTGTCAGAAATTTGTGGATTTGAGGAAAATGTTTGAAATGAGGTTTAAAAACCTTGGAAAGCTTTTATAAACAAACGGGTCATGCCGAAATTTTATAAAAATACTTAGTAATATTTTACTAAAACTTACTTTTTTTTTAAATCTGACAAAAGATGAAATAATAAAATATTATTATTTTAATAAATCGACTAAAAGACGAAAAATATATTTTATAATTTTATAAAATACAAAACTCTTACCATTACTCTTGTGTATTTAAAACGTGTTAATACTCATATCTTAAACACTTAATCTTGATAACTTGGGGTTTACCGGGTAAATCGTCGAAACATATTCCAATGATGGTTTATCGTCTATTTATATACTTTTAAATTTCCACTTCTTATTCATTGCACTTGCCTATTTCTTTAATCAATACGAGTACATAATATCTAATATACGAGGCATTTAGACCCGTGCGTTGCACACGGGTTGTGTTTAGTAGTTGTGTGCGCAATGTTTTAACGTCTAAGGTTGTATGAAAATTAGTTTTAATCGATGAATCCGTTTGTGAATGTAATAGAAAACAGGTTAGTTACCCGTATGTGAATCATTATTAAATTTATACATGCATCATGTCATCCATTTTGAACTTAATTGCATCTTATGTGAACTTTTTCATTTTGGCATCAAGTTTAACAGACGCCTCTCATCCTCTAGCAATGATTCTATCAATGTCTTCATCTGTGATTGTACTATCCTTGGAACTGATCACCATTTCAGCACCAAACCTCACCATTTGTAGCAACGCGTCTTTGTTTAAAGCAACAAAGTATATAAAATAAAAAACTGAGTATAAATAACACATATAAATCTGAAGAAATTAGACTGAAAAGGTGTGACTTGTTTCCATATCCACATACATCAGCATATAGTCACTTGTTTCCAGTTTAAACATGTTCTCTGAAAGTCATACATGCGGCTCTGGCTATTTGCTTGGTACATGTATAAAAAACGCATACTAAGAAGGCGCCTATGAAAGTCTACAACTAAAGACAATATAGTTCTCCATTCGGAAAATGAACAAATAGAAACTGGATACTCATGCCTCGGTGGTCTGCATACTTGTTAGCTCACTGTCTGACTAACTTTTGCATTGGTCTCATCTCGAGCAGGCTATGGAACTATAACACCTCATGTTTTAGGTCATTGTACGATATTATGTAATGCACAATTTATTTTTAGGGTTTTACGCGTTTGCTCTTAAACCGTAAACGTTAAGTTAAATCGCGTAAACTAAAAATGATCATTCAATGTAAACGGGCATTAAACAATTAAATGTTTACATCAAACA